>CAUYQU010056319.1:0-71995 GCA_963574635.1 Cheracebus regulus
CGGCAAAGCAGCCGCGCTGGCCGAAACAGCCGCACTGGAGACCCGTGGGGCTGCTCCGCCTCGGAATCTCCTGGTCTAGGGGTAATAAAAATCCGTCTGGAAATGCGGCGTCCACTCACCCTCTGCACTTTCACTGGGAGCTGCAATCCTGAGCTGCTCCTAATCCGCCATCTTGGATCTCTCCTCTACCAGCTAATTTTTATACTTTTTGTAGAGACAGGGTTTTGCTGTTGCCCAGGCTGGTCTGGAACTCCTGAGCTCAAGTGATTTGCCCGCCTTGGTCTCCCAAAGTGCTGAAATTATAGGCGTGAGCCACTACCCCTGGCCTCTTGTTATTTTTCTGCTGAAGAATAAAATCCAGCATTTCCCAAAATGTGTTCCATAAACTATCTATGAGCTACGCTAATATGATTTACTCACAAGTAAGATTCTATCATCAAATAAATTTTGGAAACACTGTATATGATGTCCCCCCCTTAGACATTCAAAATGCACATTAGTATTTTGAAAGTTCTGGTAAGTCTTGAAACAGGCAGTCTTTTAACTTTAATTCAATATTTTCCAAAATTATTGAACTAAAAATGCCTTTTTATCCCCAGATCATCTGGCCAAAGTGGTGTTGGTAAGAATCATCATAATAGTAGGATATATTTTCTCAGGGATTATGTACAGGCATTCCTTTGAGCAATGTATATGTTTTAATTCATTTTATCTATGTAATAACCCAATGAAGTAAGAACTATTATTATCCCCAGTTGACAGATGAGGCACAGTGAGAGGAATTAATTTGACTAAGACCACACAGCTAATAAGTATCATAGCCAAGACTCAAACCCAGCCTTTCTGACTTCAAGGACTCTTGGGGAAACACTACTCTAGTCTCCAGGACAGAATTTGGTTTAATATTTCTGGACTCAATGAATATATTTATTAACTCTACAAATGTATATTAGATTCTTTTTATGTGGAGCCACTATGCTAGGCACGTAGTGGGGGCCCAGGGGATAAAAGCAGACAGAGTCCTTGCCTGTATGAAGTCTGCGTCTCAGGGAAAGATAGACAGTTAACAATGAATGATTTGGATAGGTGTAAAATTACAGCTGTGAACACAATGATGGGGCTTTTAATGAAAGGCATGTACTGCTATAGCCTATGAAACATAGAACTTGATCTTTTCGGAGAAGAAAGAAAGATTTCCCTGGGAAGTAAATATTAAGCCTAAAAGTAGTTCTGTAAGGATCCAGCCAAAGTCTTGTTTTAGTTTTACTTATCAGAAACTATGAATTTTAAACTTTAATGCTAAACTTTATGTTGAGGGCCTGATTTCTAAATTAGTTATGATGTTAGACACCCAATGGCTTCATTCTCCTTTCCCACTTCCCTGCCCAAATGTTTTCCATTCTTTATTAATTCCAAGGTAAATGTTTTAGTATGCTTTCTTTCTAAGAGGACATCCTCATTTGCTCTTGGATTAAGCCATAAATGGAAAGACTGAAGATCCAGTAGAGTTTCCTTAAGCAGGAGACCTACCCACATGTGATCCCTTAAGCAGGAGACCTACCCGCATGTCAGCTCCATATGTTGACAGGCTGCTATTTTATTTTCAATAATATTATTTAGAACAATTTTTCTTTTTGAGACATAGTTTTGCTCTTGTTGCCCAGGCTGGTGTGCAATGGTGTGATCTTGGCTCACTGCAACCTCTGCTTCCCTAGTTCAAACAATTCTCCTGCCTCAGTCTCCCAAATAGCTAGGATTACAGGCATCTTCCACCACACCCAGCTAATTTGCATATTTTTAGTAGAGAAGGGGTTCTACTGTGTTGGTCAGGTTGGTCTTGAAACTGACCTTGTGATCCGCCCGTCTAAGCCTCCCAAAGTGCTGGGATTACAGGCATGAGCCACCACCCCAGGCCTAGAACAATTTTTTTTAAAGAAGAGTTTGGAAATGGTAGAAATGACAACTAAAATTTTATTAGGTAAAAATAGAAAAGGGAGAGATATGCAGTTTAGGAACCGACTCATTCATTATAAATTCTAGAGATTTAATTTCACACTCTTAGCACTGCTGATTTCCTACTTAAACTTGCAAGAGAAATAAAATGGGTTTTGATTTGGGCTGTCTGACTAGACTTTAGTTTTAGCTGAGCTCCAAAAAGAGCAAATAGAAACTCAGTATTTGATATCCACTCTTTGTTTTTAAGGCTCTCTTAAATCAAGAGGTGTACAGCCATTAGGTGCCAACAAAAACCAGTTAAGCCAGAAACTGTGAATTTTGTTCTGTTTCACCAATAATGTGTCTTTTATTTTTATATAGCAACCTCACAGCAAAAGTTCCAATAAAAAGGAGATAACATTTATGGAGCATGCAACAATCGGCCAGGAACTGTAAGTGTTCTGCACGCTTGGTATCATTGTGTGCACTGCACACACTGCATCATTGGAGGCTGTGAGGACATTTTTCCTGTTTTACAGAGAAGGAAATAAGGTTCAAAGAGGTTAAGTCAGGTCACAAAGCTAACTGGTAACAGGCAGAAACCCAAGCTGACTCAGGTCAAAGCCGTCTTCCTAAGCTCTCTGGTATACTCCTTGAATTCTTCACAGGGTCAGTTTGTTTCTTCTCACCAGGCTTATGAATTAGTGACTTTGGAGATGGAAAGTTCAGTGGGCATTTCTAAGGTGGGAAAGCAAAAGGGGCATGATCTTATTCTGGTTTGCGTTTCTTTCATTCCTATTATTGTCTAACTTGGATCCAGATTCTGGAGACTTCTAACAACTTGGAAGAGTGAGGCAGTATGGTATAGTGGATGAAGCACAGGTTTTTTTTTTTTTTTTTTTTTTTAAGACAGTTTCTCTCTTGTTGCCCAGGCTGGAGTGCAATGGTACAATCTCAGCTCACTGCCACCTCTGCCTCCTGGGTTCAAGTGATTCTCCTGCCCCAGCCTCTTGAGTAGCTGGGACTACAGGCATGCACCACAACGTCTGGCCAATTTTTGTATTTTTAGTAGAGACAGGGTTTCACCATGTTTGCTGGGCTGGTCTCAAACTACTGATCTCAGGTGATCTGCCCGGCTCAGCCTCCCAAAGTGCTGGGATTACAGGCGTGAGCCACCACACCCGGCCCAAGCACAAGTTCTTGAGGTCAATTAGACTTGGGTTCAAATTGAACTCTGCCACTTCCCAACTATATAACTTTGATTGAGCTAGCCTTTGAATCTCATTGAATCACTGTTTTCCCCTCTGCAAAATGGGTTAATATTATCTACCTCATAGGACTATCGTCAGGATGAGAGATAGGGTAGATGAGGTGCTTAGTACATAGTTGGCACATGAAAAATTGTAGCTATTAACTAGCATTTACATACCATGGACTCTTGTCCTTTCATGCAACTCGTAACATCAAGTCTATCTATCTGAGAAAAAAGCAAAATAAAAACACCTTTGATGGACTGCACTATGGTGATTATTCTTAATATTTTCCCCCTGCAAACTGCATAAAAGTTACTTTACTCCTATGTTCTATTTAGAAGACATTATAAAACTTTGAGCAGACATCGGTGCTATGACAGCACAGTGCTTACCAAAGCACAGTATGCTTTTCTGATAAAGATGTAACTTTATTGCCCTTTATGTACTCTCTTTGTTAATATAGTAAGCAAATGGGAGATAATTTGAAATACCTTTACTACCATTTATAGTGTCAGAACATACAACTTACCTTTAAAAATGTGAAAGATTCATTGCAATGGAAGGCATTGTATATACATACAAATGCATTTTTAAAACAATCACCAGTGTAGTGCTGAGAGGAAACATGAACTGAGATCTTTCACCTTTGTAGAGATGAAATAGGATGTTCTTGTTAACTGTGTTCTTGGAGGAGCAAGCCAAGCTGCTCCAATATGTATTGTGGGTAGGATGCCAGCTTTTGTGATCTCCTTTGCAGGAACTTTTAGATGGAAGGGGCAAAAAGCAGGGTCCTCTAGGCTAACAAATGACTTTAGAAGTCCTTTCTGGGGAAGAATAATCTGATTTGGTGGGAAAGATTCCAGAGATGCCCTTGCCTCAAATTTCTGTGGGGTGGAACAGTCAAGACACAGGCCACAGAAAATGCCATTAAATCTTTATGAGGTCACAGCTTGCTGTTGTACGGTAGATGCTGTAATCTTGCCGCACTGCATCTGCATAGGCTGAACATGAAGCTGAGTGCACAGAATCCTTTGCGGAGGCCCTGGGATCAGTAAAAAGCCACTAGGCTTAGGAGATGTGGCTTCTAGTCTTGGCTGTGCCCTGTGTTTGATCTTGGATGCATCCTGTGTCATCTCCCACCCTTATCTACTAACATGTCATATAAGCTGGTTGCACTTCACGATGTCCCAGCTACTGATTTTCTGGGGTTATGTAGTATGCATATAATCATGTATCAAATTAATTAGGACCCATTTGTGTGACTGATAATACATGTCCAAAATACTTTCACATTTATAATCTCAATTTTTAACCATACCACAAACCTGTGAGACAGAAAGGGTGAATATTTTTGTTCCCTTTGACATACTAGAAAACTTAGGCAAGTAGAGATTCAGTTAATAGCAGAGTCAAGGTCTCTTGACTCTCATTCTTGGGTTCCTACACTAAATTAAACTGGATTAGTCTTTTGGGATAAGTCTGAAATGGAATGCAACTAAATTCTTTGTGGATAAAATAACTTAATAAATTACATTAAATTCATAAAGGAGTAGATAAAAAAACAAAGTTGAATTTCCCTTGTTGAGAATTTGCCTTTGAATCCCTCTGTGAAATGAACTAAAATCTTTTGTTAGGATGTAAGAAATATACAAACTCAGAAAAAGCACATCTCACATATTTTTAAATGGATAATTTCTCCTGGGACTTCTTTACATTCTGAAAATTCACTTTATTATTGCGTTCTAAGGTTTGTGGCTTTAATGCCACAGCATCTGAGTCTAACTTTCATTGGTGATATTTGTGATTATCAGTTTCCACTGTCACCCTCTCCCATTTCCTTTGTTTTGTTCCATAGATATAATTTGATTTATGAATGAGGGCTTTTTGATCCTTTGAGATACATTTTTGTGAATTGGTTCAATAATTTGTTATTGAAAAGCAAAATCCATCAAAGAAATATTTGCCTACTTCCTCTAAAAAGAAATCTTTTCATAGAGACCAGCTGTCTATTCATCATTCATGCCTTGCCTCTGTACATTATAAGAACATAGCCACATTTCTCATTTGTTAAATGTGTCTGTAGAAGTATTCAACCTGAAAGACCAGCTTCAAGACTTCTAAAATTTGGAAATTACACAAGTGTTTTAGTCCACAAAGAACGATACACAGTGTAATTCAGATCTGCAGGCCTCTGCCTTGGGTGCAGGCAGAGTACGTTGGCAGGTCAGACTCAAAGAGGCCCTAAGAAGGAGAAAGAAGTCTGAGTTAGAGTTGCCTTTTTATTTTTTTTTTTATTTTGAGATGGAGTCTTGCTCTGTTGCCCAGGCTGGAGTGCACTGGCACAATCTCGGCTCACTGCAACCTCTGACTCTGTGGTTCAAGCAATTCTCCTGCCTCAGCCTCCCAGGTAGCTGGGATTACAGGCATGCGCCACGATGCACAGCTAAATTTTTTTTGTATTTTTAGTAGAGACAGGGTTTCACCATGTTGGTGGGGATGGTCTCTATCTCCTGACCTCGTGATCTGCCCCCATTGGCCTCTCAAAGTGTTGAGATTACAGGCATGAGCCACTGTGCCTGGCCAGAGTTGCCTTTTTATGTCACAACTCTGATGATCATGTATTTCTCAGCTTAGTGCTCCCTCCTTTCATTGCCTTTGAGTGCTCTTAGTGAAGCTTTTGACTCATACCCCTGACCTTGAGGGCTACCTATGAAGCAACATTCAAGCCAGCTGCCCCCTTCTACCCATTACAGAAAGCAGGCTCTTTGGTTGCATGTAGTCTAACTTTTTGCATTCCTGTGAAGGTTTTTAGTTCATTTACATAAATTCAAATTAATCTTAACTAAGGTTAAAGTTTACTGTCTCAAAAACAGGGAGTTGCAACAAAGAACTGCTGTATCCCTGTATACCTGCATCGCTCTTCAGCCAGAAAGTTATCATTGAATGCTTTTTTGTCATGTTATGGCCACATGAGAAATATATGTTGTGCTAGTTCATTCTTGCTTTGCTATAAAGAGCTACCTCAGACTGGGTAATTTATAAAGAAAAGAGGTTTAACTGGCTCATGGTTCCACAGGCTATACAGGGAGCAGCTGGGGAGGCCTCAGGAAACTTTCAATTATGGCAGAAGGGAAAGGGGAAGCAGGCTCGTCTTACATGGCTTGAGCAGAAGGAAGAGAGAAAAGGAGAAGGTGTTACACACTTTTAAAGAACCAGTTCTCGTGAGAAATCATCATCACAAGAATAGCAAGGGTGAAGTCCTCTCCTATGATCCAATCACCTCTCACCAGGCCCATCCTCCAACATCTGGGATCACAATTTGACGAGATTTGGGTGGGGACACAAATCCAAACCATATCAGATGTCCTGTTCCTTCTTGGCACTAACATAGGAGATTCAATGAAACAGAGGGATAAATTTGCATTCTGCCTGCTCTACATATTATTCATATTCAATAGTTATATCCTGTTGGACTTTTCCATATGGTGGACATGCTATTATTTCACCATCCTGAAAATATAGTTTTCATGAAGTTGTTGTCTTTTCCACCAAAGCATGTGGCATCTGTCTTTCCATCTGGCTTCACATCTGGAGAGCTTTGAAAAATACAGGTCTTGAGTCCATAAGTCTAAGTTGAGACTCTGGGGTCTGTTGTCTGTGAAGCTCCACCCATGACTCTTATGATCAGCTAGATTCAGGAATGACTGCACCAAAGCCTGTGTGTACAGAGTCCCCACAACCACCGGCTAGGTTTGATGATTTACTAGGAGAATTCATAGGACTCAGCATATAGTTGTACTCATGGCTACAATGTATTACAGCAAAAAGAGATACAAAATTGCCTAACTCCACAGCTCTTTAACTCTTGGCTCTCATCTTCACTGAGAGAGGAATAGCTAGCTGCTTGTAAATGCAGATGTCCTCAAAGATCACAGAGATAATGGACCAGCAGATAGCTATTTATTCGCTTTTTATGTTATTTTCTCTTTTCTAGTTTTTCAAATGGGATTGCATTTTCTTTAATGTCTGGGAAGGCACAGTTATAAATAATGAGATTGGATGGTCAAGTCTCATATCATAACCAAGTCACTGAAAGTGAATCACGTGATTCCACTTCACATCCCCTGAAAGAAATCATAATTTTGAAGCTCAACCTTGTGGGCCACCAGGAATATTCTTAGGCATTCGTTTTATGTTAGCAATACTTTGTATGACACTTTAATTTTCTGCAGCCAGAGGCATCTCCCTGTATCTACAACTTCCCAAGATTACCTGGTAAAATAGAGCTGTCTGCTTTCAGGCAGGTAGATGGCAAAATCAAAGGAAGAGATGATTCTTTATTCCCATGGGAAATTTCCAGATGGAGAATCTGAGCATTTCATTATTCAACCTGCACATTTTCTTCTTTCTAAACAATTAGGCTTTCTCTTAGGTGCGTTTATACATATGTACTTTTTTTTATCCAGTTCACTTACTCAGGTGAATAGTGGAACAGCATGTCCCTTGCGCAAAATCTCTTGAACCTAATAATGACAGTCATTCATTCAGCTTATTTTTCAAGGTACAAAAGCTCCTTCTTGTTGGACTTGTTTTCTATTATTTAAATCACTTCTGTCACTCTTCTCTCTTGCCCCATTTTTGTACATCCCTAGAAGTATGGGCCAAAATTGAACTCAATGTTTTTCAATGCAAATATACTAGTCTGATATATATTTAAATTCTTTACAAAACTGTTGAAAATTATATGTAATTTAATACATATTTTTTAATATTAAAAGTAGATTAAACATGTTTTCAATGTTTTCTTTTAAAAAGTCATTGGTATAACACATAACTTACTTTGATCATGTATTGTAGTGTAATTCCTGGTCTGTTAAGAGACAACTTAGAAAGTGTATATGTTTTAAAAAGCAAGGAACTTTGGCAGTAAATAAACTGATAAACGTTCGCTATGGACCAGCATCTGAGAACTGCTCTCTATGTCTAAGAGTAAGGCACAACATTGAAAAAAAGGTAACTTGATGTCAAACTCCTGCTAACTGCAGATCTCTATGATTCTTACTATACTTGCCTGGTGTATTAATTCATTTTCACACTTCAGTAAAGATATTACCTGAGATTGGGTAATTTATAAACAAAAAAGGTTTAATTGACTCACAGTTCTGCATGGGTTGGGAGGCCTCAGAAAACTTACAATCATGGTGGAAGGCAAATGAGAAGCAAGGCATGTCTTACATGGCAGCAGGAGAGAGAGCCAGGAAGTGCCACCCTCTAAAACCATCAGCTCTCCTGAGAACTCACTCACTATCATGAGAACTGCATCGGGGAAACCAGCCCCATGATCCAATCACCTCCCTCGACAAGTGGGGATTACAACTCAAGATGAGATTTGTGTAGGAACACAGAGCCAAACCATATCACCTGGCACTGAAAGCCATACTGTACTTCAACGGGAACTCCCCTGCATTGCCTGCTCATTTCCAGCTTGAGGTCTACTGTAATCTCCAGCCCTTTTCTGCTATGCTCATCTCTCTCTCTCTCTCTCTCTCTCTCTCTCTCTCTCTCTCTCTTTCTCTCTCTCTCTTTCTTTCTTTTGACAGAGTTTCACTCTTGTTGCTCAGGCTGGAGTGCAATGGCATGATCTTGGCTCACTGCAACCTCTGCCTCCTGGGTTCAAGTGATCCTCCTGCCTCAGCCTCCCAAGTAGCTGGGATTACCAGAATACACCACCATGCCTGGCTAATTTTTTGTATTTTTAGTAGAGACAGGGTTTCACCATGTTGCCCACACTGGTCTCAAACTGCTGACCTCAAGTGATCCACCCATCTCAGCCTCCCAAAGTACTGGAATTACAGGTGTGAGCTACTGCACCCCACCCTCATTTCTACCTTTTGTTTGAAATAAACCGTCTGCCATTAAGTAGCTATTAGTGTCTTCCTATATTTGTATGATTTCTTATATCGAGACTATTGCTAGTCTCAATAGCAAAGTAACTAATAATTATATTTCCATGACTTAGAATATTCCCAACCCCGGCTAATTTCATATCGTTAGGAAATTTGGTGAGGTTGTTCTTGATATTTTCACCCAAGAAGTTAACATTTTGAACATCCTGAGCCCTGGGATTGCTCTGGGTGGAGGATACGAGGGACAGATCTAGAATATTAGGAGTTTTTACTGAGAACACTAAAGTAGTAGCTACATAAGGTGCAGAGTGCTACAAAATCCAAGAGTCAATGTTCCCCCCCAAGTGTATTCTCAAACTATAAAAATATCATTAAACAAAAACAAAAGAGAATTCCAAACAATAAAGAATGCTTAGAAAAAAATGTGTGACATTATTTGAGAAGTGACCCTTTCAATATTACCAGGCTCAATTGTTTAACTGCAAGGCAAGTGTTGTGGTACAGTGATGCCAAAGAAAACAGTGGCTATGTCACCAGCATTTACTATTTGCTAGGTAGAAGATATTAACAGTAGGGTTGTGTGTGTGTCGTGAGCATATATGTGTACTGTCTGGGGTTGGGGCAACAGGAGGAATGTGAGCCTATTGGGTTTGCACTGTGATACATGTTTTCTCCAAATTGGATCTTATAACAATCATTCTATAGATGACCACTTGATTTGGTGGGTAGCTAATAAGGTATATTTATTTCACATTTTCACATCTTTATCATTGTTTTTATATAATGCTTAAATGAGGTTTAAGAACAGATATTTCCTTTTAAACGTTAAAAAATTATTTATTTATTTATTTTGAGATGGAGTCTCACTCTATCACCCAGGCTGGAGTGCAGTGGCATAATCTTGGGCCACTACAACTTCTGTCTCCCAGGTTCAAGCGATTCTCTTGCCTCAGCCTCCCAAGTAGCTGGGACTGCAGGCACCCACCACCATGCCTGGCTAATTTTGTATTTTTAGTAGAGATGGGGTTTCACCATGTTGGCTTGCCTGGTTTCAAAATCCTGACCTCATGATTTGCCTGCCTTGGCATCCTAAAGTGCTGGGATTACAGGCATGAGCCACCGTGTCTGGCCTAAACTTTTTTTTTTTTTTTTATCGTAAATATGATTGAATCATACAACCGCATTTCACCTTTTTTATTTATTTTATTATACTTTAAGTTCTGGGGTACATGTGCAGAATGTGCAGATTTGTTACATAGTTATACATGTGCCATGGTGGTTTGCTCTATTCATCACACATTTCACCTTTTTAAACCAGCCCTCCCATTCCCATTAGAAACATTCTGTTAAAAAATCAGGTGATCAAAGTCATAGAGACTGAATTGTGAGAAGTATAATGGGAAAAGGAATGAGAACCTGTGGATATAGGGAGTTACAGAAGAGAAATCATCTTTTAGAGTCATGGTTTATTTCTGAAAGGAAGGGTAAAGCCATGAACTAATTAGAACAGGAAGCTAAGAAATTAAAGATGGCAAGATTGTTTAAAATAACTGAGGCTGAACTGGAAGCCTTTACCCTGCACACTTTTGGTGCTGTTGGCTGAGCCTGGCCAAAGAGCAGGGAGAGATGCATATGTGTGCTTCTTATGAGACTGTCTGGATTTGGAGAGGACAGCTCACCCGCAACCTGAACATAGGTTCTGTAACATAGCTCACTGTCACTCAGAAAGTTTGGTGCTCAGGTCTGGCATGCTCCTGCTCATGCAGGGTAAGCCACTCAGAGTAGACCAGCTGGAAGGATCAGGGATCCGAGTAAAGCCAAGCTCACTTAAGCTAAGCCACTTGTTCCTGGGTCATGCAGTTTGTTTTCTAATAAGCATCATTTCTGATCATTAGAGCAAAGGGATGAATGCTCCTCTTAGAATGATATAGGGGATCTGCCACTGGGAAAGTGTTGCTCAGTGTTAGAGTAGCAGCAATGACAGAATGACAGCGAGTCTCTGAGTCAAACCAGCACTTTTAGTACCCCATCAGTATGTGAATAAAGGCAGCTAGAAAATGGACTCGATTCTGCAAGCCTTCATGACAACAGCCCATATTAAGACTTCTAGAATAAGTGGGAAAAAAAAATCTTCCATTTCCATCCATGATGTGGGAAAAGGGCTTTAGTATTGTTTAGGATGGATGTTGTTTAGGATGTATATATGTATAATAATAAAATGATAAGATATATATAATGGGGGAATAAATCTTCAGAGTCCTTCCAGTGTGGGGAATCCATTGTATCTTGGAACCAAGGGATTTGTTTAGATTATTGATCTACTGTTTCTTCGCTTACATTTGAATTTTCAATGATAGAACTTATTGGAAGTTGGGGATAATTCTGTTGTGGTATTAATATTCATTATTTAAAAACTCATCTTGGTATTGAGTTAGTGCACTGACATCCAATGAACTGACATAAGCCCAAATTTCATTTTAACCAGAAACAAAAGCTAGAAAATGTTACTCCCTAAATAGGTAACAATGTATTTTATAAGCACTGCAGATATTTAGTAAATAACATGTATGATTACCTTAGAAACAACTTCTGACACTTGAGGGTTACCCAGTGGTCTCCTTTCCATTCTTTATATGAGGTAAATGCAAACCAGGGAGCCACCGAGTAAATAGCCCTGAGTACATTTGTAATCTCGGTCTCCATGGGGGATGTCTTTGGTTAAGATGAAAGAGGAATGGACTGATGTTTCTATTACAAGATCCTGTAATGCTAGGACTTCTACACAGCTTAGAACAATGGTTGGGGGTCCATTCTTTGAGCAGAAAGGCTCAAATATTATTTTAGTCACTTGTAGCACCATTGAGTGTGGGTGCACACTTGGCCTAGAATGCCATTTATATCATTATCTTGTCCTGTTGAAGACCTATTGCATGCAAGGAATTTAACATCAACTCAAAAATACATGTAGTATGCCCAGTAAAATACATTGGCTAGCATAAAAATCAAAGGAAACAGTAGTTTGGAATATCGATCAACATTACTGGGATTTTGAATTGTGAAATAGTCAACAATTCTGCCCATCTTTTCTCGGAAGACAAACTTGAACTTGTCTCTGGTTTTCATTGTCAAGTCACTGTAGTCAACCTTGTCGCTGGAAATTTCAATGCTGGCAAAGCTGATCTTCCGTTTAAAGCTGGAGATGGAGCTGTTGATGATGTTAGTAATACTGACTTCTTCCACTGCCTTCGTTGTCCCCTAGTTCATAGACAATGAAGTTAGCTTAAAAGACTTGACTCAGCAAAATAAATAAGTAGGTAATGAGCTAATAAAAAGGTTAGAGGCCTAAGTATAGAATAATTAGGCTTAATAGAGAGTGGCATTGAGTGCTTCAGAAACTGGCCAGTAAGCCAGACTTGGAGTCCTGTTACCCTGCTTGGAGACATTTATTTGTAGGTCACCAGCATATATAACAGGAGGAGTAACCATGACCCACTGTGGATATACTAAGCACCATGCCAGATGCAAAATGCTCAGGCTTTGAAGTTAGCGGACCTGGGTTCAATTCTATTCAGCCTCTCACTATTGTGAAACTAGTCACCTCAATCCTAAGACTTGATTTCTTTGCCTGCCAAATGGTGATTAGTATTACCATCTTGAGACTGATGGGAAGATCAAATGGTAAAAAATGGAAAGCATCTGGTAGATGTTTAATGCATTCAGTCCTGTTCCAGGGAGAAGGGAGTAACTGATTCTGAGAGAAAATAGAAATCAGCTGTGTCTTAAAGGCTTTGCTGCAAAAGCAGAAATAGTGACGCTCCCTGCAATTGAAAGGAGTTGTCATTCTCTAACATGGCTGGGGTCAACTCTCAAGAATGTGGGAGTGTAGTGAAGTCAGAGAGGGCGTGGTTTGGATCCTTGGCCAGGCCACTTGCTAGGTGTGGCCTCCCATATCAGGGAGTGGCAGATTTCTCAAGAGTAAAATTGCGATAATAATGGTACTCATTTCATTCAGTTGTTAGATGAACTAAAGGAGATGTTGATGGGTGTTTAGGTCACAGCGAGTACTTTGTAGTGCAGCGATGATCATATACACAGCAAAATAAGGACTTTCTGGTGACTTCAGAGGAGGCTGTCAGTATTTCACCAATCTCCATTTTGCCAATCAAGCGAATCCAGATTTTTTGGGGGATGGGGAGGTAATTCAACTTCCTTCCTTCCTCATAAGGAAGCAAAAGAAATGCAAGCCATGTTCCTCTTTGGCTGGCACACATGGTCATTTGCCTTTGGTGCTTGGATGACATGACTGTGAAACATTGCTCACTGTAGCCAAACACAAGGAAAAAACAACTGGGTCTTTGGGTCATTCTGATTCCCCGTTCTTCTTTAGCACTTTGCTAAAGGTGGACACCTCTTCTGAACTGGATCCTTATCATTTTCTTGCTTGTTAGCATGAGCGTTAGTATGCCAATATCTATCAAATTTGGCTTCCAAGTAACACCTGTAAAGAGTGGTAGTTAAGAACATGGTCCAATGCCCATTGCAAGTGGAAATAACAAATAAGTGCCAGGCTTTGGAACCAAGTAGGTTTAGTCTGGAATCCCAGCTCTACCTGTTACTATCTGTATCCCCTGGGGTAAGTCCCTTTCCCTTCTTATTCTCAGATTTCATAAATTTAAAAAGGGAGATAACCTTATTGGGTTCCTATGCACATTTAAAATGACATAATACTTGGAAAAGGCTTGTTACTGTGTCTGGCACATGTAAACGCTTGACAAATAATGGCTATTATTATTTACAGAGCTGGACTACAGTGTTCCACTGCTAAACCAAATAATGACAGTTTTTCTCAATTAGCAGAAAAATATGCTAACCAAGATATTTGTCACAATCTAATATTTTCCACACTTTTTTTCAGTAAACCATTACTTATATAATTGAAGAATGCAATAATGTAACAAAAGAATTAAATAGTAAATATATATTAATCTGAAACTTGCAAGCAGCTAATCATGTTTTGTTTCATGTTGGATTCTTCATGGATGCTTGCTCCTGTGGTTGTGATTTTATGCTGCATACAGATAACACATTTTCTGCTGGAAAATTAAACATATTAATATCTCATATTTGGTGAAAAGAATGGTCTTTTTCAAGGGGCACCATGACTTCCAGCTGCTCCCACCTGAATGAGGAAAAGACTCACTGGAGCACAGGGAATCCCTGGGGGTGAGTGGGGATAGGAGCCAGGTCCAGGCCATGTCTACAGAGCCAGCACATGGCACCAGTGATGGATCATACACAGGGCCCTCAAGACTCTTACCCTATCTTTGGCTGCCATCTGCTGTAAGGAACTGTAGTGAGCAACTGCGTATTCCAGCAAGGCCCCAAACACAAAGCTAAAGCAGATCCCCAGGTACACATCGATGGCCTTTATGAAGCAGTTGGTGTTGGGAAGAGAAGTGCGGGACCCGATCATCAGTGTGGTCATTGATAACACGGTCGTCACTCCTGGTAAAACAGGCAGGGAATGTTCCTACAAAGTGACTGGTTAGCCCTTCACCATAGCCTGGCAGAGTGTCCCCAGTAAAACTGGCAGGTTGAGGACAAGACCCAGAAATGGAATGCATCTCATTTTGAAAAGTCTGTGACCTTCTAGAACAGGATTGATGTGTCCATTTTGTACAGAAATGAGTGATGTGGTTTTTCAAAAATGTTTCATGTTCTTTCTTCTCCTGGGAAGGGGTCGTCAGTATGCAAAATAACTGACGACAGACCATCTAAGCACAATGATCCCTAACTTGTCACTGTAAAACATAAGTTTAAAAATGTACCACTCCTGGCAGGGTGTGGTGGCTCATACCTATAATCCCAGGCTAAGGTGGGCGGATCATTCACTTGAGGTCAGGAGTTCAGGACCAGCCTGGGCAACATGGTGAAACCCCGTCTCTACTAAAAATGCAAAAATAAGCCAGGCATGATGGCACATGCTTGTAGTCCCAGCTACCCAGGAGGCTGAGACAGGAGAATTGCTTGAACCCAGAAGGTAGTTGCAGTGAGCTGAGATGGAACCACTGCACTGCAGCCTGGGCGACAAGAGCGAAATTCTGTCTCAAAAACAACAATAACAACAACAACAACAACAATACTACTCCTGAAATAGTCTGTTTCTGTCTCTCTCTTTCTTTCTCTGTAGAAGAATCTCCCAAGAAACCAACTCTTGGAACTGCCTTAGGAGTGTCAATGAAGACAATGGTAAAAGGAAAACAGTAAGTACCTGAGAAGCCAGTTCTTACAAATCTCCAGTTGGAGCTGCTTACCAATGCAGGTTCTTGCAGGAACTGAATCGAGGGAGATCCAAAATGAAACCCAGGACAACACCACCAGGAAAGTGGAAGGAACATAGGTTTCCAAAATGAAATACAGAACATTCCTCCGAAGCTCGAATTGGAAGACCAATCTAGTGTAATTTCCTGATAGGGTAAACAATGGAGAGGAAATCATGTCTGTTCATGTAGCAAGTGGTTCCTCTATGGGATGCTTAACTTAGCTATATGCACATTAGGCCCTCTGTCATTGATCAAAATCTGGTTATGTATGAACTGTCATTATGATTTCCACAGGAGACATTGCTGTTGTGCTGAATGGCAGTTACAGGGGCTCTGCTCCCCTTCTTGTCTATCTTGGGCTTTTCTGTATCATAATATTCCTACAGCAGTCAATCAATACTGGTTTTCTTGACGTCTGCCTCACTAGACAGTTGAGTCCCTTGGGGGCAAACACTGAATCTTTCAGTTCTGCATTCACAAAGTAGTTGTTCAATAAAGACCTATCTAATGAAGATTACCTGGGACCATCTGTTTCTCAAGGAATGCTATGGAATAGACCTAATGTGCCTATTAAATATAAATGAATTTTTGATGATTTCAGAGGCACCCCAGATTTTACACTACTTCAGGGCCATCCTTAGGAAACTAGCAGTGTATTCTAGATGTGGGAAGGGCATGTGATGGAGGGCTATAATTAACAGAATTCTGTGTGGCAAACAGGCTACTGTAGCACAAAACATATATCCATGGGTTAGAGTCCCATCCCAAGCTCTGGTCCTGCTGTGCTTCTATTATGGGAAGGTGAGCAGTAGTGGACAGCATTGGGGTAGATGGATGAACAAAGAGGTTATTATCCTCTGGGAACAGGAAAAGTCTGGCTTAGATGGTACTGGGGAAAAACAGGATAGTGAATGGGATCTGCTCCAACCTCCTGTCACCCCCAAATTAAAGCCTGAAATTAGAAATTATGCCATTAATTGGCTAAACAACAGATATATGCCTGGAGAAATATAGAAGAGAATAAAAATATGTACTTTTAGAGCTTGATTGGACCCTAGAGATTACTTATTATTTTACTTTATGGATGGGTAAATTGAGACACAGGGAGTTTTAGTGATTTGAAAAGGACCTTGAGTTAATGTTAGAAGAAAGAATAAAAACCAGGTCTTTTGCCCATTGGTCCAGGGGTGTTTTAGCAGTCTACCCTGCCTGCTTTATTTCCTTGATTTTGGAAGTCAATGTTTTAAAAACAAACAAGCAAACCTTAGAATCAATATTTGACTAAATAATGACCCTCTTTAGTACCTAAAGTGGATCTTTTGTGCCTAAAGAGAGTCATTACATGCTACATGAGATTAAATAATTTTGAAAACTGAAGCCATTTTTTATATGAACTCAACTTGGGAATCCGGATTTGGTAAACTATGACAGCATAGCCCTAATTTACAAACTTGTCTTTAAAACTAAAGTGTATTTATTTGCCCATTATAAAAATAATACATGATAATTATTTAAAATTTGGAAAATAAGGCCAGGCATGGTGGCTCATGTCTGTAATCCCAGCATTTTGGGAGGCTAAGGCAGGCTGATTGCTGGAGCTCAGGAGTTCAAGACCAGCCTAGGAAACATGGTGAAACCTCATCTCTACATAAAATACAAAAAATTACCCAGACGTGATGGCACACACCTGTAGTCTCAGCTACCAGGGAAACTGGGGTGGGAGGATCACTTGAGGGCAGAAGGTGGAGGTTGCAGTGAGCTGAGATTGTGCCACTGTACTCCAGCCTAGGTGACACTAGAGTGAGACACTGTTTCAAAAAAAAAAAAGAAGAATGAAAACAAAAATTTGGAAAATAAGAAAAATAGGGGGAAATCACCTTTCCTTCCATTCTAGTCTTTTCTCTATGCATAGCCTTTAATTTCTAATTTTCATGTAGCCATGATCTTGGTGTGACATATGATTTTTAATGTCATCTAGGCTCAACTAAAATACACAGTAGGCTGAGCATGGTGGCTCACATCTGTAATCCCAGCACTTCGGGAGGCCAAGGTGGGCGGATCACTTAAGGCCAGGAGTTTGAGACCAGCCTGGCCAACATGGCGAAACCCCATCTCTACCAAAAATACAAAAATTAGCTGGGTGTGGTGGAGCATGCCTGTAATCCCAGCTACTCAGGAGGATGAAGTGCAAGAATTCCTTGAGCCTGGGAGGCGAAGTTTGCAGTGAACTGAGATCACGCCATTGCACTCCAGTCTGGGCAACAAAGTAAGACTCTGTCTCAAATAAATAAATAAATAAAATAAAATACACAGTAATTTGTTAGGGTGCAAATATTGATGAGACTAAGCATTCTTAATATTATCAAAAGGAAGTGAGAAGAAAATGTCAGCTGCTTATATATAATATCACATCTTTCAAAAAAAATCTATCTAACATCACCAAAGACCAAGAGATGATGCATTTCTGGTAAATGAAATGAATAAATAATACTTCCTGCCACCTTTGAAATAATTAGGGTGTTCATGCTGTAGTTGGGCATTGCTGTTGTCTTCTTCATCTTTGAGCTGTATTCTTATTTGTACTCTTCAGTGTCAGAGCACCAGTGCTCCAGATAGAAACAGAAACAAATTTTATGCATGGGGGAGGCAGGGAATTTGAGCAATCATTAGAAAATATCTGGAAGTACATAGTGCAAGGCTTCAGAGCTGGTTCAGAGGTCTGTTCCTCAGTGGACCATTTTAATACTGTGTGTGGAACAGGTGGAATTGCTCAGCCCAAATTCTACTGTTGCTCTTCACTGCATCCCATAGAGGTAAAGTGAGAAGATGACATTTCTGACTCAGAGAGCAACCCTACACCTTGGTTCACTTCTTTTTTTTTCATACACTTTGTCACATGAGTTACCTGTCTCCTGCTGCGATCTGGTGACTAAGGTGAAATACCGCTGTATGGTGTACTGAGCAAGTCGCAGGTGTTCCAGCCCACGCACAGAGTCGTTCCCTCTCAGCCAGGTGAACTCGACGTCATTTCCGTCATAGCCCCCTGGCAAATAAAATGGAGCCCTGGTCAGTGCAAGGGTGTTCCAGATTGAACTGGTCTGGAAAATGCTATAATGTGGAGACAGCATGAGCTCTTTCTTCATGATGATAAGTCCAAGGACAATCCCATGCAAAACTTGTCATGATTTCTCGAGTGTAATTGCAATGTCTGCTCTGAATGAAGTGACCTGCTAGGACGATTTGCCATCAATTGAGAACTGATCCTTTGTTAGGTGTATTGTGGAGATTTGGTGGATGATAAGTCATTAGACATGGCCTCCCTCATTACTTAAATTATATTTATTAAGCACATATCTGTGAACACACAAAGATACTGCCTTTCAAGACTGTATAATAGCTCTGATGATATTTTCAGGAACTTAAGAACTGATCTGTTCATATTTCCATATTGGCATAAATGCACAACCAAAAAAAACCAAAAAAACCTGCTTTGTTAAAGTCTGTAAACACATATGTTAGATAAATCTCAAAGCAATTTAATTAATATAGTTGATAATGGTAACAATAGTTAACTTTTGAATATTTATAGGTACTTTATACATTATGTTTTTAATGTTCTTGTAAACTTGCAAGTTAGCCATTTCTATATTTCTTCAATTCTAAGATGGCCATTTCTTTACATTTTATGAAATTGAAATGGATGTTACAGTTGATTTATATACATATACATATGTATATATATATAGTAGTGTATATACATATTTATATATATAGTAGAACTTATATTTTTTCCTAAAATATTATTATTCAATAAATGCTGTTCCATAGAACTGAGTAACTATAATGATTTTCCCACATTATTCTTGAAAACTCTCATATTCAGAGGGGTTGCATAACTTTCTCAGGATAATAAGGCAAGCAAGAAACAAAGTAACCTTAGGAAAATTTAATCCCAAATCTATGAGTGATGATGATAATAATATCTATCATTTACTAAGCAGTTCATTTCCAAGTGCTTTCCAACACCATCATCTCATTTAACCCTCACTATATCTCTTTGAGAAGGTATATGAATGGTTCGTAAGCAAAAAGATGCTCAGCATCACTAGTCATTAGAGAAATGCAAATCAAAACCACGATAAAACGCCTCGCACCCATTAGGATGGCTGCAGTAAGAAAGACAGACAGTAACGAAGGCCAGCACACAGAGAAGCTGGAATATTTGCTAGTGGGAGTCTGAAGTGGTACAACCACTGTGGGAGACAGTAACAGGGTGACAATTTCTTAAAAACTTAAATATAAATTTGCAATTTGATCCAGCATTCCACTCCTAGGTATCTGTCCAAGATAAATGAAATCATGTCCACACAAAGAGTGGCACACCAGTGTTCATAGCAGCAGTACTCATATTAGCCAAAAGGTGGAAAACAAATGTCCATCAACTGATGAATCAATAAAGAAAATGTGAGATATATACATATATCTCACATGAATATATATATATATAAGCATACAAAGAAATAACTACTGAGTAATAAATAGGAATGACACACTGATGCATGCCATAACATGTGTGAACCTCAAAAACATGCTAAGTGAAAGAAATCAGATGCATAAGACCACATAGGGCTAGGCGTGGTGGCTCATGTCTGTAATCCCAGCACTTTGGGAGGCTGAGGCGGGTGGATCACCTGAGGTCAGGAGTTTGAGACCAGCCTGGCCGACATGCTGAAACCCTCTCTCTACTGAAAGTACAAAAATTAGCTGGGTGTGGTGGCATGTGCCAGCTACTGGGGAGGCTGAGGTAGGAGAATCACCTGAACCTGGGAGGCGGAGGTTGCAGTGAGCCTGGATCATGCCATTGCACTCCAGCCTGGGCAACAAGAGCAAAACTCTATCTCAAACAATAACAACAACAGAAACAACAACAGAAAACCACATAGTGCATGATTCCATTTACATACAATATCAAGAAAAGGAAAATTCAACAGACAGGAATTAGGTTAGTCATCACCTGGGAGCTGGTGACGGGGAAGAAGTGTGGCTGCAGAGGGGCAGAAGGGGTGTCTTTGGGGTGATGAAAATGTTCTAACAACGGCATGTGGTGATAGTTGCACTGCTTGGAAATGTATTAAAAATCTTTAACTTGTACCCTTAAAATGGGTGAATTTTATGGTATATAAGTTATACCTCAATAAAGCTGTTAAAAAACAACTCTGAGTCAGATACTATTATCCTTCCCACTTTACTGATAGGAAACTGAGGTCCAGAGACATTGGTTACTCACCTGGCGTCACAGAGCTAGTGTTGGCAAAACCCAGTGACTTCAGTACTTGTGATCTTAAACACAAAGCTATAAGGCTACCAGGAAATGTGATACCGGTGTTGGAACTAACATTTTGTTAAGTCTCACAGTATGGTATCCATTGTCTAGCAAGGGTTATCTCTCCCTCCCCAGGGAAGAGAAATATAGTCATGAACTCTTAGGGAATTTCCAGGTAAAAATTATCTGTGGACTTTCCCTTGGAAGCATCCAAACATGTACTAAAGCCAGCTGTCTAAATATGGCCACCATCCCACATTAAAAAAAATATATGAAAGTGGGTAGTACAAATTTCTACCCGGACACTCTGCCTTTACAACTAGTAAATGCTCACAATCATTACCTTATGGTCTCTCTGTCCCTGGGTGAATAAGGAAAACTGTGGGATGGTATCAGTTCTTTTCTAGAGACGGCACTTAGAAAAAAACCCATAGTGAGGTTTCTGTACCCAAACACTGCTAATAAACGTGCAGAGAAAGCTCCCTCTGCTCACTGGGGATGATATTTGTGAAACAGAAGCTGAAGTTTCCAGGAGAATCTCTCACCTGGGATTTGAGATGAGCCCAGCCATGATATACGAAGGGTAATTGCTTTTTCCGTGTGGGACTGAAAATGAGTTCTCTTTTTGATAACCTCAAGTTTTATTCTGCCACCAAACAGCTGTATTGCTTCAAGAAGGTTCTGCATGCATTTAATCAATAAGATAATTAATCTGTTTGTCTGAGTCTTTAATTAAATGTCTGCTTCTGAAAAATGGCTTCTGCCTCATAATGGTCGTACTTCTCGGATGTTGCCTGCTTGTGACCTTAGGTAAGGAGTGTCCACTGCTCTCCACAGCTTGACTACCTTTCTCCCTTCACACGCAAGCCCTGCCTTGATGCCTTAATAAATCATAGCTGCAATGCTGTTTGCCTATCACAGGTGCCCCAGTTTGGTGGGCATTTTGGAGTGGTTTACTAAGGAACAATGGGATCACTTAACAATACTAGGGAGTTCATTCATCACACATCAACTTAGAGTTAAATCCTCATTCTTCATCACAGGCGAATCCCCAGATTATAGCTTAGATGCCCATTTACTGGCATGATTGTACGAGCTTTATATCTGTCAAGCAATTTCTTTTAAGAGTTGGAAGCACGAGTGATAAATGTCAAGGATGGCTTTGCATATTTGCCATTTCTTCTGCTGGGTTCCTTCTTGCACATAATCTGCATCTTAGCAGATTCTGAGTCCCACTCCTCGTCCTCTTGGTTCATTCCAGCTGACCCCCTGTGTCTTATTCCAAATGACACTTTCCCTAGGAAAACTCTGACACCCCATTACTTTTCATCGTTGTAACTTATTCTGTTATAATTATTTAAAATCCCATACCCTCTATTAGACTGTAGAGTTCTTGAAGACTGGAACATTGCTATTTTTTATTTTTTTATTTTTTGAGACTGAGTCTCACTCTGTCACCCAGGCTGGAATGCAGTGGCACGATCCTGGCTCACTGCAACCTCTGCCTCCCGGATTCAAGCAATTCTCCTGCCTCAGCCTCCCGAGCAGCTGGAATTACAGCCACCTGCCACTGTGCCTGGCTAATTTTTTTGTATTTTTAATAGAGACGGGTTTTCACCATGGTGGCCAGGCTGGTCTCAAACTCTTGACCTCATGAGTCACCCGCCTTGGCCTCCCAAAGTTCTGGGATTACAGACGTGAGCCACGGTGCCATGCCCATTGCTTTCATCTGTGTACTTCAAACATCTACTGCAGTACCTCAGATAGAATAGTCATTTAATGATTGAATGGATGTATTAAATGTATTTAAATGAGGATAGACAGATGGAATCCAACCAGCCATCCAGACTGGCTGGAGACTTTAGTGGGACAATATATAAAACTAAAGTATTAGAATGAGAAAAAAGACTTTCCTTAGCATACACAGGAAAGGACAAACACTGGTGTTGGTCCTGAGTAATGCAAGGGAACTGGAACAGGGATAAGTCTGGGACCACTGGGTGGTAATCAGGTTGCAAATCAGTTGAACATTCTGGCAGGATTTGGGGAATCCAACAAAAGCATCCCATGGTTACTCGATTTGGGGAACAATGATGATAATAAATGGACACTGGAGAAACTGGAAGGGAGTTATTAAAAGATTTTCATTATCCCCATATTACTGTTTAAAAGCACTTTATGTATACTCAGGAAAAATAAGCAGCTCAGATCACAAACAAACCACTGGAACAAACTCCCTATGTGACTCTCCAGTGCAGTGGAAGGGCTATTAGAGTTTAGGGAACTTTGAACCTTGGGCCTATTCTACCTGGGTTCAAGTCCCAGTGTAGCTACTTAACTTTCCCTTGGGAAAATTGCCAAATCCTAATGAGCCTCAATTTCTCTATCTGCAAGATGGGAAAAACAATATATATCTCTCAGGATTGTTTGGAAGGTTTCTAGTATAGTGCCAGACACAGGTTAAACAATTGGTAAACGGATGCTGCAGTATTTATTGGGAAAATAATTTTTATTACTTTTTTTTCTTTTTGATGGAGTCTTGCTCTTGTTGCCCAAGCTGGAGTGCAGTGGCATGATCTTGGCTCACTGCAACCTCCACTTCCCTGGTTCAAGTGATTCTCCTGCCTCAGCCTCCCAAGTGGCTGAGATTACAGGCATGTGCCACCACAACCAGCTAATTTTTGCATTTTTAGTAGAGATAGAGTTTTACCATGTTGGCTAGGCTGGTCTTGAACTCCTGACCTCAAGTGATCCATCCATCTTGGCCTCCCAAAGTTCTGGGATAACAGGCGTGAGCCACAGTGCCCGGCCCATTTATTACTACTATTATTACTATTATTGTTAATAAAAAAGTTGTTTGGTCAAGGAGACTGGGGGAACAGCAGACTGAGGTCATAAAGCACATTTTGTTACCTTCTCCAAGAAGTCTTTCCCCACTAGCCTCTCTTTGCAATGGAGAGTGAGGTTTTTCTTGTTACCACAGTGCTTTGTGTAGAAAAAAGAAAAAAGAAAGCCTTTAAGCTTTCTAGACCTAAAAAGGTAGCCCTGGACATATTTACTGACAAATGAAGAGTACATTGATTAAAATTCCACGACTTTTTTCATCAGCTTCTACAGGGACCTGTGGCTGATTTGATCTTGGAGAGTAAGGGCGGGTGGGTGGCAAAGGACATGGCCATAGAACTCACCTGGAATCATAGACCCTGTGAGAGTTAGTAGCCAGATGGATGACATAAATTAAATGTTAAAAGTTTAGGTCTCAGGGGCTAGTGTAGATTAGTTGTTACCAAAATGTTTTTTATAAAATGATTGTCCCACAAAATACTCATGAAAGAAGATTCCATGGTTTAAAACGTTTGGGAAGTGCTACCACTCCTTCTTGAAATTTCACATGGAAGTAGCTTATTAGAGTCTGTTAAAAGCTCTGCAGCAAAGAAGACTGTCAATACTTCAGGCTTTATGAGTCATCTGGTCTCTATCACAAATACTCAATCTGCCACTGCAGTGCAAAAGTAGCCACAGACAGTATGTAAGTGCATGGGCATGACTGTGCTTTAGTAAAACTTTCTTTGCAGAAACAGATGATGGGCTGGATTTGGCAACTGGCTGTTGTTTGCTGATCCCTGGCCTAGACCACCAACTACATTAAAGAATTTTCTTTGGTTTTCTTGTCCACTCACAGTAGGAGGCATTTGGTACTAATGCATAATGGTTCTTCCCCAAAGATATTAGATATGTCTTTGAGAAGTCTCTAAATCTGTCTGGAAGCACAGTCAGAAGGGTTGAATCCACAGTGAATCAACATTAAGAAAAGAAAGGTTACTATGTATGAGATAGATACTTTTCATGAATACATAGAGCTAAGTCACCTAGGAAAGCATCTCAGGAGTCTGTAGAATGTATACTTACAGCTTTCCAGCTGCAACTTGCATGTCTGTGTGTCCATGGGGTATTTAGACAGATCCATATTACATGCAACAGTTGTTGTGATCCTAAGAAGGAAAAGTGAGTTCAAAAACAGTATTATGAGGAAGCTATAGAAAGTTCACATTCCCTTCCAAGGCCCACTCAAAGAGGACTTTCACTTGAACTCTTACAATGAATGTGTAGCTTGGAGCCTGCATCTAAAGCATACTTGAGGTTCTGTGTGCTAAAGAATGCCCATGAGACTTGATTAAAACTGGGTCCAGAGTGAAGGAAGTTGGAATGTTGGCCATTCAAGAGGCAAAACTTCTGACAGTATCACAGAACAGATGGATGCAATGGCTTGAGATGCTTTAGCATCCAGCCTTTAAATTTAATCCTCGTGACAGATCTGTGTAAGCCTAGGACAGTGTCCACAGTCACTATCGTCACCACTTGACAGCAGCTGTAGGGACTTGCATAGGCTCACATGGCTCTGAGTGGCAGAACCGAGGCTGGAACCCAGGTCTCCTGGCTGTGCTCTTCTCACAAGGCCTTGCCTCCTCATGGGAACCAGGATCCAGAGGCAGTGGGGGCCCCAGGCACTGTGGCTTTTGGGGCTTAACCCCAGAGATGTTCAATTAAAGGACAGTTAAGCTCTCACAGTGGAGATTGCATTCGCCAGGCCTTTATCTTCCTTTATTCTTCAGTGTCATACATTTTTTATTCAGCACGCTTCTTTATTAAGCACTGTGCTAGGTATTTGGCGAAAATGAAGGTGATTATAGAATGGTGCTCACCTCCAGGAAGCTCACACTCCCTTTAGGGAGACAGACTAACAACAGCTGTGGTTTACTGAGTGCTTACTGTGAGCCAGTCCCTGGACTGAGTGCTTTGCACACATTACCCCTTTGAGAAGCTCTACTAGGTAGGAAATATATTAATTCTCATTTTACTGCTGATGAAACTGAGGCTCTGAAAGTCAAGTAACTTGCTTAAGGTCACAGAGCTGCTGAGGGACAGAGCAAGGACTTGTACCCAAATCTATGATTCTAGAGCCAGGCTATTAAAACATCCCTCATTGTTTGTAATCCTTACACAATATTGATTGTGCTGTGTGCCATAATATAGACAGACACACATATATACACAAATGCATGCACATGCTCACACACCCACACACACACATGTGCTGTGGGAACATGGAAAAAGGGGGCGTTAATGATTATTGGAATTGAGGTCAAAAGAGAAGTCTAGTTATGTTTCATGAAACAAGAATTGGGCTTTGAGGTGGTCTTTGCAAAAGTCAGTACAGTTGAGGCATGTCCAGAAATTCAGTTTATAGGTTAGCTCAATCATTGATTTATAACTTCAGACTCTCGCGTAAGATTAAAGGTCAGCCCCATGAATTGGTTCCTGGACACCTCCCCAGGGCCTCTAGGAGCTTTGGGTTTGTACAGTCCTTGCACAGCCAGGGATGAGTCCTGTCCATCCAACCTGGTTCCATGAACAATTGGGTAAAAGGAACTTCAGCTTCAGGGATTTGGGGAGAGGACAAAGGGGAGCCCATGGCTGCAGGTGGCAGAGGCCTTGGGGCACTGCACCTTGGTTTTCTGTACAAACATGACTCAGACAAGTAGAGCTGTGTTCTGGAGCTGCTGCAGCTCCACTGAGCCCTACCAGAGGAAAATTCCTTGCACGCACCTCTCTGATGGCTCTTGTCGTTGCCCTTACTTCTTCCCTTGCTAACTTCCTTTTATCCTCTAAGACTCAGCTCAGAATCCTGTGAAAGCATCCTCTAACATCACCCCCAAACCACTCACCTACTCCCCAACTTGGGCCCCAGAATGAGGGACCTCCTTTGTTTCCAGGTCCATGTCCTTGAGGACAGGGCAATGTCTTATTCAGCTTTATGCTGTGTCCATCATGGGGCTTGGCACAGAGAAGGGATTCTGCCGAACTGAGAGAGAGACCTTCTATTATGGGGGCAAGGATCTAAGAAGGCAGAGGACCTCACAGTGGCTCTTTGAGTTCTCGTCACAAGTATCCAAGACACATCTGCATGTTTTCTCCCAGCTGCTGCCCTCCAGCCCTGAGGTCACAGGTGTCGATGTACCTGAGGGCATAAAGGACCGTGCCATTGGAGAAGAGGCGGATAAGCCTGTTTCCCACAGTGACTTCATGGAGAAAGGACTTCTTGGACTCCACAATGTAAGTGTCTGGCACCCAGAGGAACTCGACGAGGCGGGCATCCAGAGTGAAGCTCTTGTTGCCTTCAAACACCAGCCGCTGGTCCATCCAGCGCTGTCGGAGGTATATGGTGGCTGTGTAGTCCTGGGAAGGGGAGGCAGGGTGTGGAAATGGATAGGGATGGTGGCTGAGAAAACCCTACCAAACAGGAGAAAAGTGATCAAGCTTTACTCCATCCCCAACCTCCGCTTAGAGCAAGACTACACAGACATTGGTGAATAAAGTTGCTATTCTTATTGCAATATGCCACTTCCCAAGATTGGGGTAACTGGTAAGAAGTCATCTGCTGGGTAAGTGACCCCAGTTATCCCAGTCTTGGGGTAGTGACATATTGCAATAATAGAACAAATTACCTTATTTATTCTAGATAATAGCTCCCACTGCCAAAAGGGAACCCCATGTTTGAGACTTTAACTTACTTGGCATGACAGCTCACATTGCAGTAGATCACCAAGGCTTCACCAAATTGCTGAAGTTCTTGGTGGGCTAAGTGCTTAGGATGTCCACAGTTTATTTGGAATGCACAGCATGCCACTTGGCAAGCTGCCTTTAGTTTGCCCTTATTTTGAATGTTTTTTGTTGTTGTTGTTGTTGTTGTTGTTTCTAGGCTGGAGTGCAATGGCATGATTTCAGCTCACGGCAACCTCCGCCTCCCAGTTCAAGTGATTCTCCTGCCTCAGCCTCCCAAGCAGCTGGGATTACAGGCATGTGCCACCACGCCCGGCTAATTTTGTATTTTTAGTAGAGACGGGATGTCTCCATATCGGTCAGGCTGGTCTCGAACTCCCAACCTCAGGTGATCCACCTGCCTTGGCTTCCCAAACTGATGAGATTATAGGTGTGAGCCTCCAAGTCTGGCCATTGAATGTGTTCTCTTAAGGAAGAGGGTCATTGCAGCAGTCAGCTGTCAGCTTTCCTTGGGTTGTCTCCCCAACTATAAAAGACCATGTGATCGGCAGCCTTGCTTACTACACCTTTACTCCTTTCCCCAAATTTTATCCATCACCAAGTGTACCCACTTGATTCCCTGGTTTCTCTCCTCCTGCCCCTTGAATGGATCTTCTTCCTGATACTCAGAAAATCTGTTCTATGAGAATCTTTCATTGTCTTGAGTTTGGAGATAGCATTCCAGCTTCTGCCATTCTAAATGGAGGAGGGCCATGAGCCGTTCTTTTTTTTTTTCTTTTTGAGTAGCTAGAAAGGGTATCCCCATTAAACACATGGAGAGGGACTCCTTGGGTGGAGTACAAAGGAACAACACTTACCATGTTACTCTCTGAAATGCTGGAGATACTTGCAATGTCCAGAGTCAGCGCTATCTGAACCGGTTCTCCTAAGATGAACAAAATCCAAGAAAGACATGGAAACACAAACATGAGATTTCCCAATACTACATTAGCTTATCCTAAAAAAAGATTAAAATTATGAAAGTCGAGCTTGCTTGATAGAAATATTTAAATAATCTATAAATATAAAAAGAAAAAGTTAAATTTTCTTATCCCCTCTCGAGAGTAATCACTGTGGATGGTGTGCCTCTCTTTGGTATGAAAAATATGCACAAATACGTAGGTATTTTAATATGTAAGAGAGACCACACTGTGTAATGAATGCATATTTTAAGGAACAGTGTGCCTGATATTTGCCACTTCTTACATGGAGGGTTTTTCCTATGGCATTTGCAAGGAACTAATCATGTAGAAAGTAACAGATTTGGTAATCTGTGCACAGATGTCGTTTTTTCTCCCTTGGCTAAGTAAATTTACCACAAGAGGCATTCAAGACTCATGGCTGAGTGTTTGCTGACCTCTGGACACTTTGCTTCTCTTCCTTCACTCTCCCGGAGCCCTGAACAATTTAGAATTTCAGAACCTCTGCACTTGGTCCAGTGTGCAGACTGTTGGGCCTCAATCCTGGAGGCTCAGTAGCTAGACTGAACTTCAGAGAGAGACAGTTCTGTCTCTAGAGACTGACGTGTCAGAGCTACCTTCAAGAAGCCAGGCCAGGCCAGGAAGTTTATGCCTCTTTAAGTGGAGATGTGGAATAATGAACCTAGGTCCCAGATTTGTCACCTCCCATTTCTTTATTCTGGGAAAAGTTATCAAATCTTTCAGAGCTGCAGTTCTCTTACCTGCAATCGGAGATCATATTGACCTCATAGAATCATGGAAAGGGTTAAAGGAGATTAGGCGTGTGACAGTGTCTTTGTAGGGGGGCGGCAATAGGGAATGTAAGAGAAGTGCCTGTCCAGCTGGACATCCTGAAGGTGTTCATCATTGGTTGTCTGTACAAAACTCCCTGCATCATATCCATCAGTCACATAATAATAGGCGCTCAATAAATGGCATTTCCTTCCCTTCCCTTCCCCCTCTCTTCCGTAATCTTAGCTAATTTTGGAAAAGGGACAACTTTGTTCACCAGGCTAATAGATGCAATAGCATTCACTTGCAATAAAAAACCCCCAGGGATGCCTCAGGGAACTGTGATACTGCATTAACCAGGAAGAGGCCAGGCAGAATTCAAAAGAAGCTTAAAAACATCTGATCGGTAGGAATAGGGCAAAGCAACCTACTTACTAATCTAAGAAAACCAAGCCATATGATATAGGTAGGAATCTGGAAATGAAGTGTTAGAGCCAATGCAATCAAACAATACTTGAATATTAATGTTAATATCTGGTGGAAAAGGACGAGATTTTTTTTTTTTGAGACAGAGTCTTGCTCTGTTGCCCAGCTAGAGTACAGTGGCATGATCTCAGTTCACTGCAACCTCCACCACCTGGGTTCAAGCATTCCCCTGCCTTAGCCTCCCAAGTAGCTGAGATTACAGGTGCATGCCACCACACCCAGCTAATTCTTTGTATTTCAGTAGAGACGGGGTTTCATTATGTTGGCCAGGATGGTCTCAATCTCCTGACCTCGTGATTTGCCTGCCTCGGCCTCCCGAAGTGCTGGGATTACAGGCATGAGACAACGCGCCCTGTCAGGGTGAGATCTTTGAGGGCAGACCCTGGAAGGGGCTGAAGCAGTGTGGTGCTAAGTGGCTTTCTACCCCTCCAGACAGCAAGGTGCAGCTCTGAGACTGGAAGCCTGGAGTCAGAGAAAGGTGTTTGAATTCCATTCAGGCCACTTAACAACAAATTTCAAATCTCTCTGTGCTGCACTTTCTTTTCTTTTCTTTCTTGCTTTTTTTTTTTTTTGAGATAGTCTCACTCTTGTCACCCAGGCTGGAAGTGCAGTAGTGCGATCTCGCCTTACTGCAACCTCTGCCTCCTGAGTTCAAGTGATTCTCCTGCCTCAGCCTCCAGAGTAGCTGGGATCACATCTACAACCACGCCCAGCTAACTTTTGCATTTTTAGTAAAGATAGGGTTTCACCATATTGGCCAGGCTGGTCTTGAACTCCTGACCTCAGGGAATCCATGCACCTCTGCCTCCCAAAGTGCGAGGATTACAGGCGTGAGCCACTGTGCCCACAGTGTGCTGCAGTTTCACATCTGTAAAATAGAGCTACTAGTGCCACTGTGGTTTGAATGTGTGTCCCCTCCAACACTCATGTTGACATTTCATTGCCATTGTAAGAGTGTTAAGAGGTAGGACCCTTAAGAGGTGGTTAAGCCTCATGGGTAGAATTGGTGCCATCATAAAAGGGCAAGTTCAACCCCCTCCTGTTCTCTCCCTCTTACCACCATCTGATGACGAAGCTAGAAGGCCCTTGCCAAATTCCAGCACCTCGATATTGGACTTCTCAGCCTCTAGAACTGTGAGCCAATAAAGTTCTGCTCCTTATGAATACTCAGTCTCAGGTATTCTGTTATAGAAGCACAAAACAGACTAAGACAAGTGCCTGCCATCGAGGATTGGCTTGGGAAGGCTACGGCATCTACGTTAAGCGCCGTAGATCCGTGTTAGTTGCCCTCCCTGAAGAATGCAGGGATTGGAAAAGACACAAGAGCTCCAGTCCCACTGTGCTTTCTGTCCAGTTTATCTCTACACAGTCTAGTATAGGCTTTGTCTCAGTCGGCTTTTTTACTGGACCAGAGCTTGCTCTTTCTTCCCCTTGAGTTATAAGAGCAAGCTGTGCCACCAGAGGGCAGCTTTCTCCTAGGAACGAGGTCAAAGCCAGCTCCTGGGTAGTGTTCACTAGCGCCTGCTTACAAACCTTTGCTTTGTCCAGCTCTGTCCCTGAGAAATCCTATGAAGATCTTGTCTCTTTTGGACCTCAGGGTCCTGGAAACTGGGTGCACAGATATTACGAGAGCAATGGCCCTCCATGGGCCTCCTGGCTGCCACACAAGTATAGGGATTTTCAGGAGTGAAGTGCCAAAAGGCACAGAACAAGGGGTGTGGGGCTGTGCTGTCCCCCTTTTTTAACTGAAGACCCCATGCCCCATTTTCACCCCAGCTGGGACAAGACATCACATCCCTTTAGGCCTACCCTAGGCTCCCCGTTCTCAGAATGAACTCCTTGCCCAAGGACCCTGCACCTTGTTGGCCAGTGAGTAGGCAAACAAGAAGGGCTGTGTTCTGGCTTAATTGTTTGGGGTTTGGGAGGCAAGAGAAATGGTTGAGCGGCATTAACCAAGGCCACATGCTTGTCATTCGCGTTCAGTAGGGCCTGGGAAAACCAGGGGATGTTGAAGCCTCTCTAGGCTCCTTAATATAAGGATCTCACATCTAAATTGTGTCTCAAATCTGAATGAAAATACATCTTTCCCATTTCCAACTGAGCAGATGTGATTGACTGAGGGCCCCGGCTTCTGTGCTTTGGAATCTACTACCACACTTGCTCCGAGGCCACGCTTCTCATGGGCCATAGCCAACCACAGACTGAACACAGTGGGGATACAAAGGCAGGCCTGTTTCTGGGAGGCACAGAGATAGGAGACTCCTCTGATGGTACCTCTAGCTCAAGGACTCCCTGGTGGGTCATTTCAAACACACTAAGGACTGCCCTACCATCTAAGATACTTCCACACAACCTCCCTTCCTTCCCTCTCTCCTTCCCTGGAGCCAGACCTGCAAATCTGACAGCTCTCCTAGCTTCCCTCTCCCCCTCCCCCATTCTCCCTCCTAGACATAGTCCCCCTAAATAGCTTGAAGAAGTCATCTGCTCTTGGCATCTGCTCCTCAGAGGATCTGGACTACCACATGAATCCTAGATCAAACCAGGAAGGGATGAAAATAACTCATACTCTGTTGATGGTGCAGGCACTGTGCCTCAGGCTTACATATTTCATTCAGTCCTCCCTGTGAGGTAGTCGGGATGTTCCCGTTTTACAGAAAGGGAAAGTGAGGCACAGAAGGCTAAAGTACTTGCCAAGCGGGAGAGCTAGGAGCCAAACTCAGGTTTGTTCAATGCCAAGGCTCTTTCTGTTGCTTTCTGCTATGAAGAGCTGTGTAGTTGTTCTCACTCCCTCCCTCCTTGCTTTATTCTTTCAACAGATATTAATCAGCAATTTGTTATATGTCATGCACTGAGCTTCTGTGGGGGATAGTGAGGGAAATGAAGTCAGACTCCTCCAAGGGCTGCCTGGAGGAATCAGGTGAGGCTTCTCAGAGAAGGCAGCCTTTGCTCTGAGACATGATGGAAAATTGACATTTTTCTAGGGAGTCACGTTCAAAGAAGCAATTCCACGAAGATAGCCTCTGTAAAGGCAACAAGGCAGGGGAGGGCAAGGATGTCAGGGAATGTTCGGGGTGCACTGGGAGCATTGTAGGAGGGGAAGGAGGGGGGCCTTGGGCAGATGAGAATGGCAGACAGACAAAGGCTGGGCTGGGAAGGACCTGGTGTGCCTGGACTCTACTCGAGGATGCTGAGGCACTAACAGGTGTTCTGAGCAGGGCAATGACCCAGGAGGCATCTGGATGGCAGTGTGGGGTGTCAGCTGAGGGGGGCAGGCTGGAGGGGAAAGACCAGATTGGGTAGCCTGGCGGCACCTGGTGAATTCATTGAATAATGACCCTGGAAGTGGGGGAGGAGCAGGACAGTGTGTGAGTGATTGTTAGAGGCTCTCGAAACCTCCTCAGTGAGGAAGAGTATTGCTTTATCTTGCAGGCGGAGAGGCAAGGTGCCTTTTTCCAGGCAGTGTGAAAAATCGTTGGTAGCCATCCTCATCCATCATTGCCAATCCTTAACAGGCTGCAGATCAGAAAATGGAGTCAACTAAAACCTCCCGAAACCCTCCACTACTTATTGTCTCTGTTTCCATCCCTTTGAATTGATGTCCTGGGCACAGAGGATGACCTACCACCAAAATTGGGCCTGAGAAATTTGTTATATCCTGCTGTGAGGTTCTCAAAGCCAGGCAGGGAAAGCTTGTCCCTTCTGCCAACCTCGACGTTGAACTGATTCCCCTGGACGCACATCCTGGAAAAGAAATGGGTTTGGTTGTGCATGCTTGCTTATGTGAATCAACATGTGTACACACCCTTGAGCTTGTGTTTGCCCATGTGTGTGGGTGTATGTGCCGTGTCCATGTACCGGCAGTGATATTCCTAAAGACAAATCTCTTAATTTTCAGCTATTGAGTTAGTATCTCCATTTTTTACCCATTTGCCATAGATCAAAATATCATGGTAATTTTGATAGATTGATAATCTGATTGATAATTTTGATAGAAGAAGACACACCCTCCAAGTGTCTTCTTGAAAAACACAAGGATTCATCCATGTATGACCATATTGGAAACTTGTGTTCTGTAAGTGGAGTAAATGGCGGAAAGTTTCATTGCTTGGTGCTCCAGGGAAGTGAGTGGACCAGGTTTTGCCTTGCCTGTGGGTGAGTAGAAAGAGCTGCCCCCTCCCACCACACGCCCCAACTCAGACGGAGGCCATTCTGAGGGTAGCAAAGCTCACCTTTCAGTGAAGAGAATCAGACACACGAAGGCCAAGTGGAGGCTGTAGTTCATGTTGAGGAGTTGTTCACACTGAGGGGTTGAGATAGGAATCACCTGGGAAACAGAAGGGGCAAGGTGAGCGGCAGGCAGCCCAGCAGGCTCACCGGCTCCCTCCGGGTCAGCCTCTCTCTGGTGGGTGGTCGGGTCGGTGTAGCGTTTTCTCAGCATGCGTGGGAGGTGGCCTCTTCCCTACCATTCAGTTACAGCTCCTTCTGTGTTCCTTCCAGGAATGACTTCATTTTGGAGGATTATGGTTTTTTTTAAATTTAATTTTTATTTTTTTTTGAAACAGGGTCTCACTCTGTCACCTAGGCTGGAGTGTAGTGGCATGATCTCAGTTTACTGCAGCTCAACTTCCAGCGATGTTCCCACCTTAGCCTCCTGAGTAGCTGCGATTACACCTGGCTAATTGTTTTGTATTTTTGGTAGAGATGGGGTTTTGTCATGTTTCCCAGGCTGGTCTCGAACTCTGAGCTCAAGTGATCCATCTGCCTTGGCCTCCCAAAGTGCTGGGATTACAAACATGGGCCACCGTGGCTGGCCCAGGATTATGTTTTAAATCCACCCAAAATTAAGACTGAGACCTTGTTTGGAGCGTGGTTCATCAGTACCAGAAATGCAGCCAGTTTATCCTCTGGGCTGCATCTGTTGGGAGCCAAGAATATCCTTGCCCTGTCCTTGTCCCAACTTTGCCAGTAAGCACACTCCCAACTCTACACTCACCTTGACCAAGCCAGACATTCTCTTATTTATCCCTGGGTCTAGGCTTGTGGGGCCAGTCACGTAGACAGGAAACAAAAACCTTCTGAGAGCCTCCCGTGTTAGGAAATCATGAGTTAGGTGCTGTCCCACAGAGCTCACTCCATCCTCACAGTGACCTTGTGTGGTGGGCAGGTTAATCCTTGTATTATGACAAGGAAGCAGGTGCATGGGAAGGACACCGTGCTAGTGAGTGCCAGGGGAGACTTTGAATCCAGGGCTGGCTGCCTCCCCCAGTACTCTCTTCCTTCAGAGCAGGCTGGGGCCTGGGCCTTAGATAACCTGAGGATGCTTGCTGCTAGCGTGACCTCCCAGGTCTGGTCCCTGGGTTTCCTGAAGCCTTTCAGCTGGTGTGTGCATGAGGACCATCATTGTGGGTGGGGGTGGTACATGGCTCAGAGGCCTGGCCTCCTCAGATTCAGAAGCTGCTGTCAGGCATCCCTCTGAGAGAGCAGGGGGCAGCCAGGCAGGCCAGCCTGTGACCTGTCATGCTGGTGACAGCAGAATGGGGGTGCTCAGGCTCAGGCCTCATTCCCAGGTAGCCCTGGGTGGATCTCCTTCTCGGTGGCAACATCTGTGAAACAAGCCACTTCCTAGAATCTAGTCTTTCTGGAGCTTAGGGTATGGTTCAGCCATTCATTAATATTATTTACTTTCAAAACCAATACATGTTCATTGTAGAAATGGCAACAAGACAGAAATTTAAAGTGTAAGTCCTACTCGTGTCAATACGGGCTCGTTGATGAAAACAAATGTGCCACTCTAGTGTGGGATGTTGACAGTAAAGAAGGTTGTACATGTAGGGAAGGCTCAATTTTACTGTGACCCAAAAGTGCTCTAATAAAAGAAGTCTATTTAAAAAAACAAAACCAAACCAAAAAAAATTCCTTCTTCATTTCTTCTCTCCCATCTCATACTTCAGAAATAACCACTGAAAACAGTTGTTTTATCCACATATACACAGGTATATACTTATATACCTATATATCTCTGCACAAAAAAATTAAAAAGCAAAATTGGGGCAATAGCATGCTTTTTTACTGCTTACCTTTTTAAACTTAGTAATCATAGCAAACATTTATCAAGTACTTAATGCATGCTTACAACTGCACCACGCCTACCTAGAATCCTCATGACTCTTTGAAGTAGGGACTACCATTCTCTTCATTTTGCAGGTGAGAATACTGAAGGTTAGAGAGGGTGAGAAATGTTCCCAAGATTCAGTAGCACTTGAGGGGTAGAAAAGCGAATCTAAGCAAGCTGACCCAAGTCCTCTTAAAGAGTGCACCACAAAACATGCTGTTTCCCAATATCAGTGACACCTTCCATGTCAGATCCTATAGATCCACCTATTCTTTCTAATGGCTGAAGGTATCTCATGATGTGAATGTACCAACATTTCTAGAATACATCTCCTACGGTGAATGCTGTTATATCCAAAGTGTTTACAGTTACAAAATCAGTAAAGAATATCTTTGCACACAGGTAAACCCTCATAATTCCACTCTCTGTTGTGTTAGCTCTTTTGTTCTCACTCATTGAAAATATCAGCTATAGAATCAACATTATAAATCTACCGATGATTATACTCACATTCTCTTCCTTTAGTCCATCTGTCCCTGTCCCTCCCAGTCCAAGCATTGAGTTTAAGGGGGTCTCTGGAGCAGCTCCCATGTCCTCCATTGCCTCTTTCAATTTTCCAAAAGTTTTTCGAGCTCTCCTATGAACAGGCATGTGAAAGGCACCACCAGAACACCCATCTAGTGAGGGAGAGACACATGTGCATGCTGAATGGACGTTTCCTATAGCCATCCTATAACAGGAGCAGAGGCCAGGGGATACTTGGTATGCAAAAGAGCAGGGAGGATGGGGCAGTGTCAGAAGGCAAGTCACAGAGAAGGACATTTGATTCTTGGCAAGTGTGTTGCATTTGCCAGGTAGACAAGGGGGAGTGAGGGCCCTCCAAATGTTGGACAGAGAAGTGGAAGCTTGCCCGCGGCCTCTCTTCCACACACTTGTCAGCCTCTTTCTGCCAGGCCCTTGGCTGTCTGTGTCTTTCTCCTGGTCTGGCCTGAATGAACATGGTTCCACTTTGGCATATTCCTCAATTCCTCCTCCTCCACAGGAAACTGCCCTTGATCAAGTGAGATGGAGAACCATCCAGTCTTCAGGTCCAAGACTCCTATTGAATAATGCCTTCCTGATGGCCAGGAAGATGTAACATTTGGCACTGGGCCTCTCAATTTCCTCTAAGGAGTCTCATGATCTGAGAAGCTTCGCCCAGGCTAGAGCCAGAAATGTAATCCCATCCTATCCTGTTTGCTTGGTTAGGTTGCTAATCAGGTCTCATTTTATAAGGGAAGAAAAGAGAAGCAGGAAAAAGCCTTCTAAATGCCCATGAATTGTTAGAAGCCCTGTCTGGTGCTTAATTTCATTTAATTCTCATGGCTATTGGCCCAGTAGGTGTTAATTTTTAGAGTCAAATCTCAGATTTGCAAAGGGATTTGGCTGAGGTCACACAGCAATTAAGTGGCATGATTTAAATCTGCTTTCCAAGTCCCTCTTCTTTGCCCTGCATCTAGCAGGAGGGCCTCCAGTACTCCCAAGCTGAACTGGACTCCACTTCAATCTTGTCCTTTTTATACTAAACCCATCTGGGGGATGGAGTGTGGTATCCGCAGCACATCCCAAGTGACAAGTGCAGCTGATGCCATCACGCCCTGTGGCAGAGGAGCCAATCATTAAGCGGCTATGTATGTGTTGGCCAGCTTGAATGTAGGCTCAGGTCACCAGTTCTGGTACAGAGGCTGGAGATGGCATTTAGTGTAGAGGTACTGAGCCACCAGAGGGCAGTGTCCTAAGGGTTGTCCCCGAAGCTGCAGCACAGATGTTGACTGGAACCACCTAGCTTTCTGCGTCTGCACAGATGTGGTAACTCAGACATGGTACTCAGGAAGTCCTAGGAGGCTCCTGAGTAGGGCCAGCCTATGCATTATCCTGCCTCGAGGGCATCTCTGGACAAGCTCCCACTTCCATTTGTAGAGGAGACCTTGAGCTCTGGATTCCGACACACCCGAGTCATTTAACCTCTCAGAGTCTCAGTTTTCCCATCTGACAAATGAGAATAGAAAACACTCAATAAACATTAGTTTTCATCCTCCTCCGCCTTCCTTGTCTTCTATGGGAATTCAGCAATTCACTATGACTAACAGAACCCAAAGCTCAAGCTCTTTCTTTCTTTCTTTCCTTCTTTTTTTATTTTATTTTATTTTATTTTATTTTTTTGAGACGGAGTCTCACTCTTGTTACCCAGGCTGGAATGCAATGGTGTGATTGGCTCACTGCAACCTCCGCCTTCCGGGTTCAAGCTATCCTTCTACCTCAGCCTCCGGAGTAGCTGGGATTATAGGCGTCTACCACCACACCTGGCTAATTTTTGTGTTTTTAGTAGAGACGGAGTTTCACCATGTTGGCCAGGCTGATCTTGAATTGCTGACCTCAGGTAATCTGGCCTGTCTCAGCCTCCCAAAGTACTGGGATTACAGGCATGAGCCACCGCGCCTGTCTGCTCAAGCTCTTTCTAATACATCCCAGGTGCCACGCAGAGTATGAGCTAACTGGCATCATCTCAGGAAGGACAGGGTCAGGCACAGGGCATTAGAGTCACATAGGGAACTGATGCCCAACACCTCCCCGTCCCCCCGCCTCTTCCTGGGTTGGCCTCCTGGGCCTCTATACTCTGTGCTTTTGGCCTTTATGTCTCTTTTTGAAACTTCCCAGGCTGGAAGCAGAAGTAATTCAATATGTGCAAGTTTCTATTCCCGTTCCCAGAATATCTACCATGTAAATAAAGTGATTCCCGAACTTGTCACCTCCAGCTTCCTTCCTATGCAGGCACTGTTTTCCTATCCTCACCACTTCAGCATAGACAGAATCATTTGTTGGAAAGCAGGAGTGGAGCCCGAATTAGGTTGAGGTGAGGAAAGGCATTATTGCCATGGGTCCTCCTTAAGAAAATCCCAGAAGATAAAGTGGTGCGGGGCGTGCCCTGTGTCTGCTGGTCTTGGCTGGCTGGTGCACAGCCCTGTAGTGAGGACAGCAGGGGCTCGAATCTCGGCTCTGCTTCTCGTCCTCCAATGGCGCTCCTGACGCACATTAGATGTTCATCAGAGTCCAGACCTGCCCCCTCCCTCCGTCCCAGCAGGGCTTGCCTTTGGATCTCCTTCCCTCCCTCTCTCCAGGCACCTTACCGGCAGCTGTTGAGACTCCGTCAGGGCAAATCCTTCAGGCCTACAGGCAGGACAGCTGGGTGAGGCACGGTCTTTTGGGTCCCCAGGGTTCTTCTCATCCTCAGCCCTGTCCCCTCGTAAGTGGGCACGCAGCCACCCTCTGATGGAGTGGCTCTCTGGGGAAGAATGGAGCTGCCGAACCTGCTGTGCAGAAACAGAGGTGGGCGGAGCCTTTTGTAGCCCCGTCCTCGGTGGGGGCGCTGACTGGTCCTGAGTGTCTGGGAATCGTCAGCTCCTGCTACAGTTGCTGCCTCCAGGGGTTTGATTCTGAGATCGTTTCTCAGTCATGCTCCGAGACCTCTGTCAGAAAATACCCCGGAGATCAAGGACCCATGAGAGTCAGGTAAGGCGGGTGACCCCACCCACTGTGCAGGGCTCTGAATTCGGAGGACAGCCCACCATTCTGGTGCAATGGAATGGCTATAGTGGCCACTTCACCTCCTTAGGCCTCAGCTTCCCATCCATAAAATGAGAACCTGATTGTTTGTTAAACTCTGATTTCTTTTTGGCATTTTAAGAGCATCTTTGGGATCAATAGAAAGCCTATTCTATGTCAAAAGAGACTTTCGTATTCCAGGACCTAGTGCTTTCCAGCCTGGGAAGTCTCAAAAAGAGCCATAGAGGCCAAAAGCACAGAGGACAGGGGCCCAGGAGGCCAGCGCGGGAGGAGGTGGGGAGACTGGGAGAGTTGGGCTGGATTTCGCCAACCCTCCACCTTCCCCCTTCTTGCCCTCACACAGGATTCTTGAACTCCCCACAGAGTCCCTTCAGGAGCATCCCAGAGAGGGAGGCCTTTGTCCTCCCTGGCCAGCCGAACCTCCTAACAGAATTGCCTGGACAGTGCTCACTGAGCCGTGGATCATCCCCTCATCACACCCAAACTCACTCTTGGCTCCAGCCATGCAGGTAGGGGGAGGGGATTCCTTGGAGGCTTGGCCTTGCACTCCAAGGGAGCCGGGAGCCACAAGGGACTCAGATGGAGGGGCAGGGAGAGGCCCAGAGACATCTTCTTCCCTCCTGATGTCATGATAAAGCTCCTTCCCAGACCCAGTATGGGAGTAGTGAAGGGAGAGACCCAGAGAGAGAAAGGAAGGGGAGCAAATGGAGGGGCAGGAAAGGGAGGGCCTCAGCGTACAATGCACCATCGATGCCTTTGGCCCCAAACCAACTTCCTTAGCTTCTGGAGCCTGGCCAGGCTGGAAAACATTGCTCTGCTGGTGGGTAAGGAGTGGGCACCTAAAGAGACAGTGCTTTCATTTCTCCTGAGAGGCCTCACTTTCACATGGGAAACTTGCAGGTGGCTGGAGCAGGAATGGCTGAGGAGCCGGTTTCAGGTTCTCAATGAATGAACAGTGATCTGGGGCTTTTCTTAAAAAGTCTAAGATGTTCTTACACAGAACAAAGACTCCAGGGTAACAAAGACAATTCAGAGCTGGGAGGTAGGGGTGGGAGGGTTTCCTCTGACTCAGGAACATGAGACTTAGATGAAGGAACATGGGCTGCCTAGCTGCATGGCCCTGGGCAAGTTGCTTAGCCTCTCTGGATCTCAATATCTTGTCTGACCAATGGGGCTGAAGCTTCCTTACAAGGTTACTGTAGGTTACTGTAACGAGTCAGCAATGACAGATGTGGTAGCACATCTGACAGCACCTGGCACCTTGACCTGGCGCATTGTAAGTGCTCAACAAATTGTTCTTTTTCTCCTGATACTGTAGTATCTTGTACTTACCTATCAACCCTCCATCGAAGTATCTATCTATCTACCTACCTACCTTCATCACCATTATCAATCTGTCTATCCTGTGTTTAATCTTTCCGATCATATTGTAAGTACTTTCATTACAAGGAGATTGAATTGTACTTCTATGTAGACATCCAGTAAATATGTTAAGAGATTACCCCTGGTGGCCAGGGAAAGCCAGATCTCCCACTTTCAAACAATGCTTCAGTCTAGTGCCAGCTTCTTCTTAGATTTTCTTCAGATCAAGTGAAGAAATGCCTGGAGTGGGGAATTTCCAGGAAAACTAGGTTCCACATCAGTATTCCCAGACATTCTTGCTCCATGGCTCCAGAACCCCCAGCAACCTCTATACCATCCAGGTCGCCTCATTTCCAAGTGTGACCTCTGGTCTCAGGAGGCCTGAGTCAGTGTTATTTCAGGATGCTCAAATGTAGTACCCACAGGACACTGATCTCAGTATCTACCTCTTACTCCACATGGTCATACACTCTCTTAGAAGGTGTCCCAGAAAAACAAAGGTGAGAGTACATATATATGTCTTGCCTTGTACCTCAATCACAATGCATACAGGATACTAAATCATAATAATACCATACACTTGTATAGTGCTTTGCAGTTTTCAGAGCTTTTGTGCATATGCTTTATCTCTGAGCCACATAATAATCCTGTGAAGCAGGCAGGGCTTTTTAAAAAAGTTGTCATTTTGCAGATAAGGAAGCTGCACTAGTCAGCCAGCTAGTAAGGGGTGGAGTCAGCATGGACTGGAATCTAGGTCTTTGATTTCAAATAAGTCCATTCAATAATGGTGGGGAGTACAGTGAAACAGAGTTCAACTAAAGCAGGGGACAGAGCAATCCTTTGGATCTTCTCCTTGCCTGGGATGCTGTAGTGGAATGAGATTACTTTTTGCACCTGTACTACCCAGGAAATACTGCCTGTCAGAACTGAATACCCCTCTGACCTGCAATCCCAGCTGGAAATCCTAGGACAATCTCCACCCTCTCATCCTCCTTCTTCCCCCACCCTCAACACCCGATGGACCCTCACTCTTGATGCCTCGTTCTGTCTTATCTCCCAATATCCAGCTCAGCATCTCCTAATCTTAGAAACGGGCATCTCCAAAAAGAGGCCGGAATGGCTCTGTGCTAGATGAGCCTTTGAATTACAGGGAGAAAATATCAGAACTTCTATGGCGTCAAACAATGGGGGAGATATTGCACTTTACTAACATTTGCTATGTTCACGGGTACTGGCTGCTCACCAGTGTGATGGGCAGACTGTCCAAGGTCATGTACAGCTGGCCCAAGCAACATGAACCTGAGGATGGAGCTGGGCTTTACAAGGGCTTGGTCTTGCAATCCTTTGCTTTGGGGGCAGGTTAAATGGACCAATGATTTGTTTTCACCAAATTAATGCTAAATTGATGTGTGGCTTAAAAAAGATTTTTACAAAAAGAAACTACTGAAAGAAGATAACACGAATAATGCAAACAGAAAGAAAATGGCAGCACTGACACTTCACTCATCTCAACCTAATTCAATGTCTTCCAGATGAGGAGTTTTCAAACTCTTGTTAAAAATATAAAAGTGATTGATCAACATCAGAGAAGACGGACATTTCCTAACTGAATTTAGACAAAATTTGCATAATTGGTAAGATAGAAAAATTACTGTCTTAGCAAGCACAGCCAATGTAGTGCCTTTCCTAGTTGGATCTCTGCACTTTAGTGAAGAATCATTTTTTCAATTCTGTAAGTAATTAGAACTAAATATTGAAATAATTTGAACTTAAATCTAGTCTTCTAAATATCCTAATGCAGAAGCTTAATATGAAAATGATACAAACATGATAAAACGTAACAACCACATTGCATTTACTACAAATATTAATTTTCATAATAATTTGTTTCTGGGTCTTCAAAAAGTCTACTGAGCCAATGAACAAATGCAATCAATGGCATCTGCACAGCTGGGTAAAGCAGTGTATTATGAGTTCCTTATATTTGCTTCTAATTTCTTTTTATGTTTTTGAGATGGAATCTCACTCTGTTGTCCAGGCTGGAGTGCAGTGGTATGATCCCGGCTCACTCTAACCTCCGCCTTGGCAATTCTCCTGCCTCAGTCTCCAGAGTAGCTAGGATTACAGGCATGTGCCACTGTGCCCTGATAATTTTTGTATTTGTAGTAGAGATGGGTTTCACCATGTTGGCCAGGCTGGTCTTGAACTCCTGACCTCAGGTGATCCACCCACCTTGGCCTCCCAAAGTTCTGGGATTATGGTGTGAGCCATCACGCCTGGCCTGCTTATAATTTCTAATAATAATAAATACATACCTTCCTCTCCTTACACTGCACACCTCTCTGGCCACACCCCGGCCCCTGCATTGCCCCAGCTCCAAGGCCTAAACCCCTAGATTCTAGATATGCTTAAAGGACTAAAGAAAAAGGCAATGGCAGATGGTGAAAACTCGTTTCTCAGTGATGTCCCTGCAGAGGAGACAAACTATGCAGGTAAGGCAGTGTTTTCCAAGATGTGGTCTGCCCAGAGGTGCTTCTGTCAGACTTACAGGGGTGTTTGTTAAAATGCACATTCCTGAGCCTCTCCCCAGACCTACCAAATCAGAATATCAAGAAATGACAAGGAATGAGGCCTACGAATCTGAATTTCAATCAGCTCCCCAGATAATTTTTATTCATTCTAAAATTTGAGGACTATGGCTATAAGGTAAAGCTCTCATTTCATTCATCATTGATTCAGTTAATAAATATTACAGAATGCCTCCTGATTCCATGCCAGGCACTGTGCTAAGTGCTGGTGGAATACTGCCTCTTCAGCCGCACCTAGCCCTTCCTTTGAAACCTACAGTTTAGAGGCAGAGACAGATAATACTTCAGAATAATATTTAGGCTGGGCACAGTGGCTCACACCTGTAATCTGCGGTGTAATCTTAGGAGGCCGAGGCAGGCAGATTACTTGAGGTCAGGAGTTTGAGACCAGCCTGGCCAACATGGTAAACCCTATTTCTACTAAAAATACAAAAATAAGCCAGGTACGGTGGTGCACACCTGTAATCTCAGTTACTTGTGAGGCTGAGGCATGAGAATAGCTTGAACCTGGGAGGTGGAGGCCGCAGTAAGCAGAGATTGTGCCACTGCAGTACAGCCTGGGTGACAGAGTGAGACTCTGTCTCAAAAAAAAAAAAAAATAAATAAATAAATAGACATATTTAACTACAACGTGTGATAAGAGCTCTGAAATCAAAAAATGGAGCAGGGCTGGCTAGCTTAGATGGAGCAACCTAGGAGTATCTCTTTGAGAGGTGACATTTAAGCTGATTTCTGGAGGGTGGGAAGGAATCGGCCATGTATTGAGGAGGGCAGGGGAGGCAGGTCAGGGCCTGGGCACAGAGCTCTCTCAGGGGTTGCAGGAAGGCTGGGCAGTGGCTGGGGGCAGAGCTCTCTCAGGGGCTCAAGGAGCACCCTGTGGGAACCCCTAGCCCAGGCAAACAGGTCCTGACTGGAGGAGAAGCAAAGCGCTGCTCTTCAGCGTCATCGCAGCCTTCCCATCTCAAACCCTGGGAAACTGGAAGAGCTATGGTAACATAAACCCAGGTTCGACTTGGAATCTCACAGCTCTTGGGGTTCAGCCAGACTCCCACAGTCTGAGAACCTCCGAAGCCAGGGGAGGTCTCTACCCACTCTCTCTAAACCTTGGTGCTTTGTTCTTTTTCTCTCAGTCAGCCTTTTCTTCTGAGCTGCTCAGTCACTGGCACCTTTCGAGACTGTCAGAAGCTGAGGGTATGAAAGACCTCAAGCCACAAACACAATCACTGGTACTGTGGGCCACAGGGCAGGTGAGGGAAGGTGGGTTGGATCTACTGGAAGCAGGCTGAGTCCCTGCTGAGGACAGACTGTCCACACCCCTTACTGTGCACCCTGGGAAGCTGCTCCCAGGGAGGGGCGGCCTGGATGAAAGATTTGTGGCAGACACTGTAATCCCAGCTGTGGAGACTGGGGACCATTTCAGGAAGACAACCTCACCAAGTCCCCGGCATCACTTTACCTGCTGTAAAGAGCCCAAGTGAAGCACGTTCAGCCTTACCACATTCCCACAACTCAAATAAATAATAGACAAACAAAGAAGAAAATAAATTAAAAAAATGAAAAAGCATGAATATCGTTGCCCGAGGGTCAGGCTATACATGTGTTAGTTTCATTTATCAAGATGATTCCCTGGCCATTTTCCAGGGGTTCTTGATTCCAAATATTTTTCTGCATCTTCTACAACATGTTTTAGAGCTGAGTGGGGCTTCTTATTTCTCCATTTCATTCACCAAGTTGACCCTGCCCACCCTGGCTTGGCATTTTCCCTGGGAGTTAAAGCGTGCTGCTGGGTGAGGGGGTTTGAGGGTCTGTGTATCACAGGGGATGGAAAGTCTCTGTGGCGAGGTCAGCCGAGCTTGGGGCTCTGGGATGGTGGGTCTTGTTTGAGATTAGACATTTCGGTCTATGTTGCCGAGTGGAACAGGCATTTGAGTCAAACCTGGGTTCTCGGCTGGACGCGGTGGCTCACGCCTGTAATCCTAGCACTTTGGGAGGCCAACGTGGGTGGATCACCTGAGATCAGAAGCTCAAGACCAGCCTGGCCAACATGGTGAAACTCCATCTCTACTAAAAATTAGCTGGGCGTGGTGGCATGCACCTGTAATCCCAGCTACTGGGGAGGCTGAGGCAGGAGAATCGCTTGAACTCAGGAGGCGGAGATTGCGGTGAGCCGAGATCACACCACTGCACTCCAGCCTGGGCAGCAAGAGCGGAACTCCAGTTCAAAAAAACAAAACGAAGCAAAACAAAAACACGGGTTCTGGTTTCTTGGCTCTGTCATCTTGGCAAATCACCAAGTTTCAGTTGTCAGTTTCAGTTTTTCTTCGGTAAACTGGGGATAACAATACCTACTTTGTAGTATTAGTAGGCTATCTTTCATTTTGCCTGGTATAGGGAATGCTCAATAAGTATTTACTTTTATTTTTTATTTTAGATAGAGTCTAGTTCTGTCATCTAGGCTGGAGTGCAGTGGCACGATCTTGGCTCACAACAACGTCTGCCTCCCAGGTTGAAGTGATTCTCATGCCTCAGCTTCCTGAATAGCTGGGATTAAAGGTGCCCACCACCATGCCTGGCTACTTTTTGTATTTTTAGTAGAGACAGGGTTTCACTATGTTGCCCAGGCAGGTCTTGAACTCCAAACCACAAGTGATCAGCCCACCTCGGCCTCCCAAAGTGCTGGGATTACAGGTGTGAGCCACCATGTCCCACTTGAAAAGTATTTTTTAATCTGTAATTTCAGACCCACGGCCCTGAGTAGCCAGTTGCACCCTCCCTGGAACCATTTGGTGTTGTAAGATGCTGGCATGATGACCAGCGTCAGAAGCCTACCAGCCCCAAGGCGCTAGGACCAGCACACGCAGATGGGATCTTTGCAGCACTGGGTTCTCAAAGTTCTACAGCAGCGTCAATCTGCTGGGTGGCTCCAGAGGCTTCTGATACAGATCTCATGGGCTGGGGCTCACTTCGCTGACCTTCACAGCAGCTCAACACCATCCTCAGAGCCAAACCACTTCCCAGCTGCCAACCACTTAAGATAAAAACAGGCCCACAGCAAAGTTTTCCATTTCTCAAAAAGATAAAAATTTTATTATTTTTCCTTTCAACAAAATTTGAGAGCCAACTATGTGTCAGATGCTTTTCTAGGTTTTAGTGACACAGCTGTGAGCAAAATAGATTGAGTCTCTGTTTAAATGAAATGCATATCCTATAGAGGGGAGACCAGAAAATAAACAAATGTAAACAGACGTAGATGCAATGTTGGGTAGGAAGAAGCGCTATAAAGAAATGTAAAGCTGGCTAACGGTCATGGGGCATGATGAGTGTTCTATTTAGATGAGCTTACAATAGAATGCCTCTTTGAAGAGGTGACATTAAAAGGAAGGAATGCTGTCCTATTCTTGCTTCCCTCCTCCACTCTCGTTCTGCTCTCGTCAGCATTATTCCTGGAATTCTACTACAATCAGATCACTTCCCAGATTAAAGATCCTTCAGAGGTTATTTTTCTGAAGAAAGCCAGAACACCTTTTGGCATGGCATTCAAAAGCGTTCAGGGTAAGTTCCCAAAGATCACTTAATCTGTCACTCCCCAGTTTCAACCCACCCTGAACTACTCACAGTTCTCCAAATGCCGCCAGGTGGCTCACTCTGTCTCTCTTTTTTCAACCCCCACTTTCCCCTAGTCTTTGCAGATGCTGTTCCCCTGCCGGGAACACCCTTTATCTTCTCCCTCTTCTCCATCTGGCCAACCCCAGTAGGTTCCTTGGAGGCCCTCCTGTCCAACCAGGTTTTCTCCCCCTTGGAAAGCACCCACCATACCATGAACCACAGGATCCTTCGTTTGTATCCTTTCTTGTCCCCAATACCAGACTATGAGTCCCTACAGAAATTATTTGCATCCATCCTTAATGCTTAGTATAGAACCAAACACATAGTAGGTGTTGACTGGATTAATAAACAAGGGAAAATCATTCTGCTTATTCTCTGTCACTTGATTGAGCCCTTTCCAGCATTGCTTATTAAAAAAAATCTATGGCACATAGTAAGTATACATATTTATAGTGCACATGAGATATTTTGATAGGGGCATGCAATGAGTAAAAATTGCATCAGGGTAAATGGGGTTTCCATAACCTCATGCATTCATCATTTTCTGTGGTACAAACATTCCAATTGTACTCTGTCAGTTATTTGAAAATGCACAACAAATTATTGCTGTCTGTAGTCACCTTGTTGTGCTATCAATAACAGATTGCATTCATTGTATTGCTTTCAATGCATATTTTGTACCTGTTAATTATCCCCACATCCCCCAACCCCACTACCCTTCCCAGCCTCTGTTGTTAATCATCAGTCTACTTTTCTATCCCTGTGAGTTAAAGTGCTTTAATTTTTAGCTCCCACAAATGAACGGGAACATGAGAAGTTTGCCTTTCTGTGCCTGGCTTATTTCATTTAACATAATATCCCCCACTTCTATCCATGTTGGAAATGACAGGATCTCATTTGCAAAATCAGCATTTCCCTAACTGCCTCTACATGTCAGCCACATTTCACATTCCAATATTTGCCATCCCAGTCATTCTGTCCCCTATACCCTGCTCTTTTCATTTTTCCCTACCATATCTCCTTCTAGCACCTTCCACAATCAAGTCATTTGTTATGTTTATTGTTTGTTGTTGATTGGTCTCCTCCCTGCAGAGCACAAGCTGCACATGGGCAGGGTCTTTCTCTGTTTTCTCCCTGCTGTATTTCAGTGCCTGGCACCTTGTTGGGGGACACATTTGTTGAATGAATCACAGCAACTCAATGCTGCTGTCATTTCAGGATTCCTCCCTAGGGAACAGAGAGCCAGGGAGGTAGCATGCCTTGCCCAGGGAGGCACAACCAGTGAGGCTGATGACAGGTTCGAGTCCCCTCCCAGCCTGAACTCTTGCAGCTCTGTGGGCCACTTCTCAGTGTCCTGCTCCACAACCAGCTTGAAAAGTGAGCCTGCTGGCTCAGATGTGCTGTTGTTACAGGTAGTGCTCTACTTGCTGCTGGTGGTGGGTTTGTGCTGGATTTCCTCATGCTCAGGAATAGAGATTAGAGACACCTGGCTTAGGGTGGGGATTGGGGGTGGGTGGGAGGCTGGCAGGTGATTTGGCGAAGAGGCTTGGTTTGCACAGACTCTCCCACTTTTGCCTCCCAAAGTGCAGAGACTACAGGTGTGACCCACCTCGGCTGGCCAAGAACTCAGGTTGCTAATCCCTCCAGTATGCATTTGCTTTGTAAACACTGCTGCAGCCAGCTCAGGTGCCGCCCTGACTTGGCCTAGCCAGGCCTCTTCCTGGGACTCCCCAGACGTGCTGCCCTGCTGCTGTTGCCATCTCTCCAAAACTCTGGCAAGCCCACCTCAAATTCTAAAGGGGTACTGAGGGCTCCAGTGAGGCCCACTTAGTGTGGCCCCCAAACTGAGTCCTCGCCTCCCCCCATCCCTGCCCCACTTCTCACCACTCCCCACCCATGCCCCTGCCATCATGCCCCACACATGCCAGGCACAGTCACACCTCTGCCTGTACACACTCTGCCTGCCTGTCCCTCTTCCTGGAAGGCCTGCCTCTTTTTTTTCCACCTACTGGACTCCTCCTCCTGCTACAAGAGCCAGACCCAGGGCTGGCCTCTCTGGGAGGCCTTCCTGCTACCTGACCCTCTATAAACACACACGTGCACAAAGATACTCTGTAGACACACATACCTTGTATACACACATGCACATACAAAGGCACAGACACACACACCACCCAGATTCCTCACACATAGACATGCACTTGTACACACAGACAAGACACACAGACGTACCATATACACTATTCACACACAGTCACATGCATATAACATATGCACATACACTCATAAACCCCTTCCCCTCCACGTGCACACACACTTGTATTCCCTCCCGAATACGCCTACTCACATACACAGATGTGCCCCACCACCTCTCCTTCCCCACACCCATCACACACTCGCCGGCAGCCTCGTACTCCCTCCCCTCAACAGTGGCTGCTCACCGCTTCTCTACACTGCTGGGCCTAGCTCTCTTTCAGCATGTCCTGTCCTGTGACATAGTGTGTTCATTCTCTGTCCCTCAGTCCTTGATTGAGAGCCCTGTCTGAGCCCCAGTCCTTAACACTGGCATCTGGCACACAGGATGGAAAATTGACTGGGAGGTGAATGAATGAATCCAAGCGAACTCAGGAGTGAAGGGTGGGGCTGAAATGAGCCCTAGAAATGATTCGGGTCAGGTGTAACAACCAGGAGAGTGCAACCCTGGGTATCAGGAGAAGTGGGGCAGGACAAGGGTATCTTTGCTTTGAATATCAAAAATAAATAAAGAAGAAACAAAACAGTAAAACAGCTCCCTGGGTGGCTCTTATGTGCATCCTGGGTTGAGAACTGCTGATGAGGACCACCAGCCCCCTTTTTTCACACACACGGGAGAAGCAGATGGCTCCACCTCACACAGCAGGGTCAGGACCTGACCCAGGCATGGTGGTGTTGACTGAGCCTGCCTCACAGAGCTCATGAAGTGTGCAGGCTGTGGGATGATCACTTCATAGGCAGAAAGAGGACAGGAGGGCCTATCTGCACCAGCTCTGGATTGCTGGGGGTGGGATCCAAAATGCCTTTGGGGAGGTAGCAGGGTGCAGAGCAGTGGCTTTAGGTCAGGGGTGGTTTTGCCCCCAGTGGACATATGGTCCCAATTAGTCCGGAGACATTCTTGATGGTCCCAATTAGGGGCAGGTGCTATTTGTGACTCGGGGTAGATACCAAGGTTGTTGCTAAACATCTTGTGATGCACAGCCAGCCTCCGTAACAAGGAACCATCCAGCAAACAAGTTAGTAGTGCTACGGTTGAGAACTCCTGGTGTAGACAGAGGAACATGGGCTTTTGAAAGATATCCCAGCTCTGCGTGTGGCCCTGGACAAATCACTTTCCTGATGCCCCTGAACCTCCGTTTTCTCGTTTGCAAAAGGTGATAATCATGTCTACGTCACAGCATTATTGTGAGAATCAGCTTTCACTGCAAAGCACCTAGCCCTACACAGGGGACATGGAAAGTGTTCAATGAACAGTGGCCTTCTCGAGCAGCCTCTGCATCCATGGTTTCCACCTTCCTTTTCTTTTCTTCCTAAAGACTTCCACCTTCGCCTCTGCCAAGACTTTTCAGGATCTGCCTCCTCGGGTCTTCCTGATCTCTTGGCTTTGGAAGTAACCCTGCTCTGCCCAGGCCTTCCTCCCTTTGGACTTCATGTGCATCTAAGGGGGATTCTGAGTCCCTCATCTTCCTCAGTCCTCCCACCCTGAATATGCAAACATATGTGCCTCGGACGTAGGGCACATGTGTGTGTGTGTGTGTGTGTGTGTGTGTGTGTGTGTGTGTGCGCGTGTGTGTCTACTCATAAGCATATTTACACTTTCCTCTCTGGTCTGGTTTTCAGCAAGATGATAATGGGGCATTGCTGGTTTGGGGGCACAGCATTTCATCTGTAAACATGTCTGAATGTGTCTCCTTAAGTGTACTCACCATCTGAAAATTAGAAAGGCTTACAATCTCAAGAGAAACTTTCCTTTTCTCCAGCATTGCTCTGCCTTGCTCTAGGTTTTTGAGGAATCTGCCACCCTTGCATAGACAGAACAATGTCAAGGAACTCCAGAAGGAGATTGAAAAGGCTGCTTCCCAGTTTCTGGGTCTCGATGCTTTCTTGTCTGCCTTAGGAGTTCAATACTGCAGTGAGAGCTCTCCAGATAGGCCACCGAAGAGCCATGTCCAGAAGAGAAATCCCACGGAGAGCACTCAGCCCAGCCTATCTCTCTTCACTGGATGAACTGATCTCTGCAGGGGCCACTGCCCCAGGCTGCTCTGAGGACGCTCTCCTTCAAAGCTGCCAGGGTCTCAGAGGCTGGACGATCAGGTCACTGTGCTCTGCCTTGCTATCCTGCTCTGGAGCACACTCTTTGCCCTCAGTTGGCAGCCACTCTGGCAGCTGAACGGACACGCTCCCTTCCCTGTCCCCCAGCCCTCTGCTGTTGAGCAAGGCTGGGCTGCAGCAGCCTTTGTGCTCACCCCACCCACTCATTACCTGCTGTCTCCCCACCTGAGCAGGCCCTCCACCTGCCCAGGATGAATCTTTCCATCACTCACTCTGAGAGGCCTCTAGGCCAAAGAGCCCTGCCTGCTATCTGCCCTGGCCCGTGGGCAGCCTGTTCCAGAAGACATCTTAAGGCAGACACAGAAATGCCCAACCAAAACAACTGGCCAGAAATCTGGCTTGAGCTATCTTCAAGCAAAAGAGACACTAAATGAACTGGAATGGGTGGATGAAAGCCTCTCTCATCTTAAAAGTTCACCTCCTTTTACCAGGTCGCCAACACATCCACTAATTGCAATTCCCACTTCTTCCTGTTGGAGTCTTTCAAGAGCTCCTCTTGAAGCTCGGTCCTCTTGCCTCCCTCCATTTGCGCCCCTCTATTTCACACTGCCCCACCCTCTTTTTAAAATGCAAATCTCATCATGTCACTCTTCCTCAAAAGCCATCAATGGCTCCCCATTGCCTCTAACTGAAGTTCTAAATTTCAAATCATCCTTGTTCAGGCCCTTCATGGTCTCTCCCAGCTGCCTTCCCTAGCCCTTATTCCCACTACAGGCTCACTTTCAGCATGCTTTGACCCACTCCTCAGACACACAAAGCAAACGAGTCCTGCCTTCTTTGCCATTGTACTTTTGTTTCTTTTACCTGGAGTAATACCCTTCCTTTCCCATTTCCTCGATCTTGAAACCTTACTCGTCCTTCAAGACACACTTCAAATGGCTATTCCTTTTCAGAACCTCCTAGCTAAAGTGACTCTCTCTGTCCCATAGCACTTCATCCCAATAATACAGCCAAGTGCTAGAGTTGATTGAATGCACATTTGTCTTCCCCAGTAGTAAAAGCTCCTTGAAGTCAGGGACTATGTGTTATTAATCACTGAGGTCAGCAACCCCCGTCCTGCATACCATTGCTTGACATAGACTAGGGACTAGATAAATTATGAAATTGAAGGTTTTTCTACAAGCTCTTTCAGGAACCATGAAGGCTGTCAGATGGGGGTGTGGGCTCAGTGACTGCCAGAAATCTAGGCAAAAAGGAGTGTGGGCAGAGCAGTCTGCCTGGAGAACAACCAGGAAAGATGCTGAGATTTCCTGGAGGCATGCTCCAGTGGTCGGGAAGCCCGATGCTCATGATGACAGCTATTTTTCCATCTGTCAGAACCAGGTGGCCTCTTTCCTTCCTCAGCCTCTTCCTCTTCTCTCCAGCTCCCATCTCTGGCTGTTCTCCGGGGGAAATGTGTATCTCTAATGGTGGAATAATTAGCTCCCAAACCTGACATGCATTAACCTTGAATTGATGATGTCAGCTAATGAGAGAGGGAGCAGGAATTATACCGAATCTAACTGCATTCCTTTTTCTGGGGCCTGGCTTGAGCCGATTGGCTTCCAAACCCTGAGAAAGTCCTTGCGGGTGTTTTCACTCCCAGGTAAGAGACATTGTTGCAGGGTTTCCCACGTTCCATGTCCAACATCGGTCATCGTTTTAGTCAAATATTCCCCAAACCCCAAGTAAATTTCTTCCCACAGTGATATTCTTACCTGTGGACCTCCAGTTGCTCTAGCGACAGCGAGATATCCTGCTAGTATGTTACCCTTACTTACTAACGGTGTACACCTGGACTAGCTACTTGGCTTATTTGAGTCTCTGTTTTCTTAACTGTAACATGGAGCTAATTATAGTATCTACTTTATAGGGCTATTGTATGAATCAAATAACCTACTATATACAGATGTTCAGTCTATAACGTGAGCTATTATGATTATTACTTAATCCAGGTGAGCACCATGACACTGCATGTTCTCCAGGCCTCAGTTTCTCCTGCTCTAAAATAGGGAGTGGGACTCGGCCATCAGTAAATCTCACCTGGAATGTTAAGATGGGACTGTTCTTAGGTTTTCCCACCATCCTGACTGTGTACCCAATCCTCCTGCTATTTCTTATCACCTAAAATCTTGCTTGATTTGTTCCATTTAGTGATGTAAAAAATTTTTAGAATGTTTCCAATAATAGTTGTAACAGACCTAGTAATTCAACAATGAGGAGAAGTGATTTCCCTTAAGAGCTCCAATTAAAGCTGCTTTCTGCACTCCAGGAAAGCTACTACACCATCACCAGCTGCTTCCTAGATGGTTTTTGTCTCTGGCAATCAACCGTATCAGTTCACATTATAATCCTTACATCGGCATAGTATTTTACAGTTAAGAGGGCTTTTCAATCTCCATGGTCTCAATTCACCCTACCAATAATCCCATGGCAGAGCTGGTGTAAATAATACCACTCCCATTTGATGGATGGGAATGTTCATTCATTCCTCTGCTCATTCATTCCATGAATGTTTATGGAACGTGTTTTGTACTAGATGCTGCAGCTCAGATGCTTGGCATATGTGGCTGTGGTGTCACTGCTTTAAGTAAGGGGTAACTCTGGGTCAGGGTTCAAGGCCTCTTTGTGCTGGATTCAGTGTGTCTGCATCCCCAACACTGCTTGCTGTCTTGCAGTCTGCACCAGTTACTACCCCTGAATCCTGATACTGAAGCCTGCATCCAAGAGAGCGTTTCGGCCGAGGCACACCCTTGGGTTCCTCTGCTCAACCTTAGCCACCTGCTGACGGGCTGCTCACCCTTCAGCCCTAGCTCCTCTTCTGTGAACCCTCCCCCCACCTTGCCCTTCTGTCCCCTTCCCTCCTTTGTGCCTGTGGATCCATCTCCACTGTCACATTGATCACATAATATTGTAATAGTTTATGTACATGCCTGCATGTCTGTACCTGTTCTTCCACGCCTCCACATACATCCCACTTATATACAAAGCCACTAGACAGGAAATTCGGGCCCCTCATATGATCCCTGCATCTCCAGAGTCAAGCCCAGCACCCAGCATGGGCTCAGTAGATGCTGAATGGACAGAGTCATTTTGAGTTGGTCCTTCCTCCCTGAATAACGTTTGGTATCTCATACCCTCTGGGTGTGGATGAATGAGAAAAGGAACAGGGAGAGGAAGTGGGGAGGAGAGAGAGTTATGAAAAATAGAAGCTGGAGACTTCACCTGGTACCTCTCTGCTTCTCAGGGCAGATTGTTTTAATACGGGATGCCTCTTGATAGATGTTCAATAGCTGTAAAAGGCTTGTGCATAAGAAACCGCCTCCCACTCTGCCCTTACTCATCTCCCACAGACCCTGGGTCAGGAAATTAGAAAGACAAAAAGCAGCTGGGTGACTTGCTTAGAGGAAATGAAAAGGAATTCATGCTGACTGTGGCTCAAGTGCTTCGGCTGCCTTGTTACTAGGTAATATCGCCACGTAAGGTGAGTCAGTGGTCCCAAAGTTCAAATAACTTGCCCATGTTTGCACCGCTGGTGGAGGTGAAATCTGACCCAAGGTCCCCTGGCCCTTGTTGAGGCCCCTGCTTTTTCTCCACTGCACACCTCAAAAGAGTGTGGAGAAAGATCCAGAGGGAGTCTGGGATGGCCCCATGAGGAAGTGAGATGAGGGAGCTGAAGGCGCAGGTGCACTCAGGAGCACTGCCAATGACCCCAGGCTCCATCTGTACCAGGCAGAAGTGTCTCAGAGTAAAAAATAAAAATAAAAAATTACACGATGACACTTATTAGAGCACAGTAAGGAAGACTTTCTCAGGACCATTGCAATAGGTAGAAGAATTACAGCAATGGGGTTTTGCAGTGTGGGTTCTGCAAAGGAGATTGGGTTCAAATCCGAATACATCACGGGAAAGTAAGAGTTTATATAGCCAGGGGGCAGGGTGGGGTCAGTGGATAGAAAATGACTAAGAGGCTTCTGCCACAGCTGCCACTGGAGAGCGGCAGCCATGGCTCTGTGCTACCCTGTGGCTGTGGGCCTCAACAAGGGCCACAAGGTGACCAAGAACACTAGCAAGCTCAGGCATAGCCGCAGCCGCAGGCGTCTGATCAAACACACCAAGTTCATGCAGGACACGATCCGGGATGTGTGTGACTTCCCCCTGAACAAGCGGTGCACCATGGAGTTACTGAAGGTGTCCAAGGACAAACGGGCCCTCGAGTTCATCAAGAAAAGGGTGGGGACGCACACAGGCGCCAAGAGGAAGTGGGAGGAGCTGAGCAACATCCTGGCCACCATGAGGAAATCTGCTGCCAGAAAGACTAAGCCCCTCCCCTGCCCTCTCCCTGAAATAGAGAACAGCTTGATAGAAAGAAAGAAAGGAAAAGAAAAGAAAAGAAAATGACCAAGAGGAACTATCAGGAGTAAGGAGGATTCTGGCTAAACCCACCTAAAAGATTTTTGTTGAAGGCAGGCCTGGGCGATCAGACCTCAGCTAGGGGAGGGTGGAAGGTGCCAGAAGCTGAGCAGATATCAAAGGTGTGGGGGGAGGGGGTCTTGCTAAAACTGGGTTTTACAAGAAAATTCATAGTTGGACCTAAGAGAAGGTCCAGGAGCCTGGCAAAGGTTTAATCAAGCAAAGAATCTTTGTCATTAGACACAAATTAGACAGGTCAGGAGGTGGGAAAGGGTGACGTCTGGAAAAGGTTGTGTTGACACTGGGGAGTGGTAGAGGTCTCTGTAGGTAGCCTCTGCCTAGTGTTTGTCTGTGGTTACCTTACCTGCAAAGCAACCCTGAGCTCAAGAAGATGCGCCAGGAGGTGAGGCAGTCAGGGCCATTCATCTTGGAGGGACCTCCAAGGAGGAGCAGACGGGAACCAGTGACAATCCTCTGAAGGGTCCCTGAAGCCAGAGCCCCGCAGCCCTTGTGAGGGAGAGAGTTGCTCTGCTGGGGTGTGTGTGTGTGTGTGTGTGTGTATGAGCGTGCACACATGTGTGAAGGTGGAGGCTGGCTGACTCTCAGGAGTGTAAACTGAGCCCTGTTCAGTGTGATTCCCGGGGCTGTTGTCCCTGGTGTCACCGACAGTGCCATCTGCAGTAAATCTCCCTCCACCTCAGCTGGTTCCTGCTCCATATGACCGTTTGGGCCATGTCCCCCAACCCCTACAGGGGCCCCTGCCAGACCAGCTCTCAGGCAAAGCAATTAACTCATTTTTCCAGACAATGACTCATGAGAAAATCTCTCTGATTTGTGGGAACATGATGGATCTGGGAGCTGGCAAATGGCCACGGGGGAGGGAAAGCCACCTGAGCAGAGTGCCAGCTCCCTCCGCACTATAATTCTGCTCAGCAGCAATTCCCATGTGGAGGCTCAGGCTGAGCTTTAGCTGTTCTCCCCAGCCTCTACCAGGATGACCCCAGCACCATGGGCCCTGATAGAAAGACCTGGAGCCAGGTCCTTGAAGGACTCAGGGACTGAGACCAGAATGAAACAGAGACCCTGCCCGTGACTTGCCTCCTGAGATAGTGTTGGCATTGTCCTGTACTTGCACTCCACAGTGACTTGTCCCTTCTAGCTAGTGAGATCGTGCTGAGTGTAGGACTCTTCAGAGATTATGAACTGCCTCATTGAACCATAACTTACAGGCTGGGGAAATACTGGAATTATGTGTGGCTTCTTCACTCATTAATTCAACATTTGCTAAGACCCACTCTGGGCTAAGTCTTGTGCTAGGTCCTGAGGATTCAAAGATGTGTAAGACATGGTGTATAAGACTCCCCTGGAGGGGTTCACAGTCAACTGGAGGACAGAAAGTTGTAAACAAGCAACCCACGATATAGGGTGGGAAGTGCCATTATAGAAAAAGGGTCCCGAGGAGGTGGGAGAAGAGAGGCGGGAGGGCATGACTACCTGGGACTCTGAACAGATTTATCAGGGAGGCAGCACCTGAACTGGTTCTTGAGGATGAGCAGTGGGCCCTTCTAGGTAGAGGGGACAGTCCGTGCAAAGGCCAGAGGTTGTGAGGGGGAGAAGGAGTCTTAGGAAGACATCATGGTAGGGGACATAAAGAGGAGTATCAAGAGGTGGGCCTGTGACCCATTAGGAGAAGCCACAGGTTTGGACTTCATCACATAGACAATGGAGAGCCAGCAGTAGATTTAATTGGGAAGCAGCTCACTGGGCATATATAGCATGGGAACAGGGCTCATCTGCTAGAGGAGAGCTCCAGTGCGGAGGTCATGCAGTCGGTGTCTGGAGAGGCAGTGAGATTTAGGGGGAGAAACCTTCCTGATGGGGCTGCAGACCACCTGTGCTGCCCACTTTGCTAATCAACACTGCAGACCTGGTAAGAAAGTAGAGACAGCTCCACAAACTTCAGTCCCTATAGCTGATTGGAAGAGCAATGCAGAACATACATCTTGTCCCATTAAGGGCAGCGCACAATCATTCACAGTAGATCATGCTCCAGCCAATATATAAATGTGAACACAAACTCATGGAATTTTAGAGCAGGAAGGTTCTTATACCATCTTTTCATTAAGTTTTGTTTTTCCATTGAGTTCTGAGACTAATAATCCTCCTCCTTTCCCCCTTTTCTTTTTTAAAGATGGGAAAATTGAGATCCTGAAAATGTACATGAATTGCCCCAGATCCCACTTGTGGTCAACGGCAGCGTTAGAACTACTGAAGACACACGTGGGCCTGTGACTCTTTCCGATTATGAAATGACACCACTGCGAAGCACCTATAGGTGGGGATAGACTGATACGATTGCTTAGGAAACATACGGAGGAAAACAAAAACCACTCTCTTCTTCTTCTTGAACTATCTGCATCCCCAGGCCAGAGGTTATTGATTTATCAGCCATGTTTTCTCAATTTCCTCACGATTGGCCTTCACATCCCAGGAAGAGACAACGGGACAGTGAGAGGAGTGGACAAAACATCTCCCTTCTTTCATTGCTCCCTGTTCCATTCAGGGAGCCTGTGTGACTCCAAATTTCCCATCTTTAAAATAGGGAAGGTCCAGAAGTGGCCTTTGTCCTCTGAGCATTTAACAGAGGTTTCAGTAGAGGTTACTATACTAAATAACGCAGGTCCTCCTTCTTTCTTCCATGCCAGAGAAGTTAACAAAACAAGAAGGAAGCCTTTCTACCCCTCACAGCCAGGAGGCCCTGCCCTGGCTCTCGGCTGCTGCCTTAGGGTAAATCTGTTCCTATGGTCACTGGGGTGTCTCTGCAGGTATGTATTTTACATGTAACTCACTAGGAAGGATGAATTCAAAATTTTCTCTTTCACTCCTATCTAGGGCTGCTATGTTTAGCAAATAAAAACACAGCATGTCTAGTTAAATTTGAACTTAAGAATACTTTGTTAATATGAGTATGACCTAAATATTGTATCATTTGGTGTTTATCTGAAACTTAAATTTAACTGGGCATCCTGGTATTGTATGTGACAGATATACCCCTAACATAAGGAAAATGGCCCGTATCCATTTTCTCTGCCTAGAGAGCAATTGCTTATACTTGTCTTTGCTGCGATGCTCTGCTTGGAACTTGTTAAAATAATTGGTCAAAATACACATGTGCCTGGGGAGTTCAGATGCCTGCATTTCTAGAACAGTGTGAGAAATGGAATCCAAATAGCAATACTTCTGATGATGAATCATCAGCCGTGTATATGTGCCTGCTGCCAGTTCCTTCTTTGGACTGGCAGGTCAGATGAGTGAAAAACAATAGCCAACCCCTGACTTCTACCAGAGCCCATGCCATTAAGCACCTTTGCTTTTCAATGGGCTTTTTGGTGTTGGTAACCATTATGGTTAATGTGTAATTAGACCATGGAAAACATCTGCTTGAGGCCACGGCTTGTCCCTGCTCTTTAAACCATGTCTTTACTGATTGAACTATTAATAATCCGCTCATACCAGAGAGAAGAGTCATTCCTCCCCACCTCAGTCATTTAGAACTAATGTAACCCTTTAAAAGTCACAGAGTAAAATTCACACACAGTGAAGGAAAAAAATCGTCTGTGGACATTATGCAAGAGGATGGCAAAAGAGTTTCTGGAATGCCCCAAATTCTAATTGAGGTGGCCTGGGCAATGTCTTGGCAGAGAGAAGTTGTAACTAAGGCTGACACGTCTTCAGTAGAATTGCATGGTCTCTGAAAAACAGCAGAGTTTGCTGGTGGGAATTGTCAGCCTGGAGCCTTGAGATAGGAAACTCACAGAACAAGAATTTGGTAGTGTTTTTCCAGATACTTGCAAGGGAAAGAGGCTGAAATCTTCCAGAAATGTTTTAGGACATTGGAAAGGTTGTCACTGATGGAGAAAGGGTAGTTCATAAGACCTCAGCAGAGGTCTGGGTGACAGGCCCTCTATGCCGCCACCAACCTCCTTTTCCTTGGCTTTTATTTCAGCTCAAGAAGTGATGCTCTTTTAATAATTTGGCTTCCCTTTTGAATTTGTTTATGGAGTTACCAGCACTGACTGTGTAGCATAACCCACCCTCCCTTCCTCCCTCCCTCCCTTGCTTCCCTCCTTCCTTCCTCACTTCCCTCCTTCCTTCCTTTTTCTCTTTTTCTTCTTCCTTCCCCTGCTTCTTGTTCTTTTCCTCTTGTTGCATTCTCAGAATACATTAGTCAAGTGGAGTTAATTCTGATTTGTACAAGAGCCTCTTGTGACTTGGTTGTATGGGCTGGATCCTTCTAAGGCTGGGTAACTCTCAGAACTCTGGCAAAATCGAGCTCCTGGGCTTGGCATGCTGGAGGCCAGGTCCCGGAACACAGCAGCCACACCCAGGCCTTCTGCCTGGCCTGGCAACACCTCTGCACTCTCTAGAACTTGGTTAGGAGAACATATGAGTCAACTCTGCAGTTTTGTGTTTTATAACCAATCCTGTTTCGTTCTACTTTATGTGAACTCTCATAGAATTACACAAAGATCTTCTGTGAAGAGAGGTATAAACAAGCAAACGAATGCGTAAGTGAATACCAGGTGGATCACACCCAGATATGGTGGATCACACCCAGTTAAATATTATTCTTAAAATAAAAAAATTCAGCTCTCCTAGGTGAACTGAGGCAAGGGGATGCAGTGTCTCTGTGGCTGATGAATCTGGGACCCCAGCACCACAGATTCAGCACTTCAGTGTGCCTGCTGGACATCCTTTCTCTCAGCCATTTGAAAAATGGGCCCCACAGCCTTTACATTAAATAGCTATTCACTGCCAGGCTTTTCTTGGCAAGATGCCAATTGGCCAAACCCTCTGTGTGGCTGTAGAAAAGGGGAGTAGCTGTTGCAATTATAAGTGCATGTGGAGGAGGTACACCTTTGTAATCACCTTATACATCGTATATGATCTGTGAGGAAGCTGTGCACAGAGGCGGGGGTTCTTACCCCAGGGAAGTCTGGCTGGCATATCCAATGCCATCACCGCACTGTTCTGGAGATTGTGTTTGCCATGTGGATGCCGAGTCAAAAGGAATGTCTGGGGTGATATCTCAGGTTTCCCTCTTTTTGGTTATACTTTTAGGTCTTATTGCCCAGGTGGCTGACTTTAATAATATAAGAAGGAGGCAATGAATTTCAGGCTTATTCATCCATTCATGAAATAAATATGAACAGAGTTCCTACTATGTGCCCAGCACTATGACCGCTTTCAGCCTAACCGGAACAAATGTGAGAAACAAACATCCTGTTTTCTGGTTTAGGGGTAAACAATATGTGGTTTGGTAGCCTGGACTGATATCTTGTTGGGTATATTAGAACTGCACATCATCATGAGGTCCTGAAGTTGGGAGGGGAGCCCATGCTAGGACGAAGCTGGGAGGGCAGGACAGGAGAGACGTCCAGACCTAGGCAAGGATACAGGATTCTCCCCAACATCCAAACCCAAGGCCCCAGGCAGAGTACTTGAGTCTTATTATCTACATCACGTGGTTTGAGCCAGGAAAATAGCTGGCAAGGTAAGTGGTTACAATACTGGGTTTGGTTTCAGGAGCTAGAAAAGCTGTATGAGAGGCGAATGAGAGGCGAAGCATCAGATAAAACTGCCAGGATGACACAAGAGAAATATCTCTCCATCCATCCATCCATCCATCCATCCATCCATCCATCGATTCATCCATTGACCTATCCATCCATCCGTCTGTCTAACCATTCACCCATCCATCCATCCATCCACCCGTCCATCCACCCACCCACCTATCTATCCATCCACCTATTTATCCACCCATCCACCCACCCATCTACCCATTCATCCACCCATCCACCCACCTGTCCACCCATCCATTCACCCATTCATCTATCTACTCATCCATCCATCCACCCACCCACCCATCCACTCATCCATCCACCCACCCACCCACTCATCCATCCGTCTGTCCATCCATCCATCCATCCATCCATACATCCATCCATCCACCCATCCATCCATTCATCCACCCATCCATCCATCCAGCCAGCAAATATTCATCAGTATCCATTCTGTGAAATACAAAGATAAGTAAAAACATACTGCCTACGCTTAAGGAGCTTAGAGCATAGTAGGGGAGAAAAGCAAGTAATAATGATTACAAATACTAGTTGAGCCTTGCTACGTTCAATGCAGTTTTGGTTTCAGTTTCCCAAACCCTTATTCCCATGGGGTGGCACAAAGAGGGCCAGGTGTCATCTGTAACTGCTGTGGGTTGCATTACAGGAGAGGAGCCCTAAGCCTAGGGAACCCAAGTATTTCATAGTGGAGAGTAAGCCTATCTGCTCTTTGCATTGAAGGGAGACACTATATCTTCTGAGGCTATTTGCTTTGCAAACATTCCCAAAAAGATTGTAACCAAAGCAGTGTCTCTACTCACAAGATGTGCAGAAACACAGAAAACTCTTGGAAAAGTGCTTCCCAACATTGAGAGGTTTTATCTTTTAGGATGACAGTGTTTTGGAAACAGTGAGAAAAAGACACTGAGAGCAGTCCCTAGCCTGGGCATCCAGACAGTCTTTTACCTTCCTCTGCTAGGACTCAATCCTGGGGTCAGTTACTCTAGACAAGGCCAGTGAAACAGGTAAGTCCAGAAGAGGGAACAGGGGAGGCAGCACTGGACACTCTCTCTCCTACTGGTGACTCAAAGGCTTTACTTTATGAAAAACATGGATTCATCCTATCAGCATCTTGGAGCAAGTATCTAAATAGAAAAATAGTCTGCCCTGGATAGGCATGTGGGATAGAGGGAGGTATGTTGTCTACATTTCAATGTGACAGTCTGAGGGAAGGAAGGACATTAAAATCTCTTAAGAAACTGTAATATACCAGGCCGTGTGATCATTTCTACAACCTTCATTTCATTTAATCTCATAGGAACTTTTAAAAAATTGTGACAAAATATACACACCATAAAATTTACCACTGAAATAATACTAAACTGTGCAGTTCAGTGGCATGAAGTTCATTCACGAGGTTGTGCAACCATCAGTATGATCTCATGCCAGAACACTTCATCACCCCAAACCAGAAACCCTGTACCATCAAGCAGTTACTCCCCATTCCTCCTGCCCCCAGCCCTGGAAACCATTCATCTGTTTCTGTCTCTGTGGCTTTGCCTGAAGTCATCATCAGCTTTGACAGAGATACTCTTACTCCCATTTTACAGATGAGGAAGCTGCAACTCAGAGAAGCTTGCCTCCTGTCCAAGGTCGCAGAGGAGGCAGGGCTTGATGTGATGGGTCTGTAAGAGCTCCCCAGGTGGAAGACGAAGGTCAGTCAGTCATGTTGCCCTCACGTCACCCTCAGGAGCACACCTACTGTTACTGCGTTCAGGGAAGAGGAGGGGGAGTAGGAGTCCTGCCCACCAGGCTTGAATCAGAGGAGGCAGTAAGGAGAGGGGCTCCAGGTGGAGAGGGTCCAGGCTGCGGGTAGGAGGGGCCAGTCAGCAGCAGGGCCAGGCCCCACGGTGGTTGGAGACTCTTGCTCGAGCGGTGCCTGAGGTCAGGCAGCACCCGCAGTGCAGAGGGAGCTTCTAGTGCAGCGGGCTTCAGCCCACACACCCGCATTGAACAGCTTTGTTTACTTGGATAAGCCCCCCAAGCAGATGCTCTGGGAAGGCAGCCAGTTTAGGTTTCTTTTTCTCCAGGGAAACCAGACCTGTCTTTGGCTGAAAGTCTCTCTGGTCTGCTGCCAAGACCTCCAGGCTGTCTGAGGGGCTGAGTGCCTGAGTGAGAGTTCATGAATGGCCTCGGGTCAGAGGCAGCTGCCAACGGGTGAGCTGAGGGAGCCTTTTGTTCATTTCCTGGGAACCTGCGAGAAGCTGGGGCAGGGTGCTGCCCATCCACTGCAGGCTGGGACCTCAGCATTCCCTCCTCCTTGAGCCTCATGGGAGTCACCTCCTGGGCCTTTACCCAAGCTGCTGGAACTTGGGGAGCCCCTTTTCTTGCTGGGGGGTGCATGGTAGGTGTTCAGGGGTGTTCCTTCAAAGATTCCTAAAACTCAAGAGGCTCACCGTCTCTCCTCTGTGAAATGTGAGCCTTCCCTACCCTTGATCTGCCTGGGAAGCAGGGTGGGGAGGAAAATCTGGGCCCGTCCCGGGCATCCTAACTCATCCTCTGTAGAGGAACCCTCCCCCTTGAGCGTCTCCTTCACCCAGCGTGTGGTGTCCCTTGGCCCCGAGGGTCCTCAGAGGTTAAACATTGAATAAAAAGAGCCCTTCCAGATGGGCTGTGCCATAGCAGCTGTCGTGAAAGGCCCCGCCAGTCCCCATGGGCCTCTGGACACAATCGTGACTGTATCTGGCTGTGCCTGACTCCAATCAGATGAGCTTCGAGGTGAGGCATGTGGCTTCCTCCTGGCAATGGGCTGTCTGGGGTGAATGTGACCCCCACAGATGTCTGCCTGCCTGCCTCCCTCTCACCAGGTATCTCTGGAAGGAATTTCTAATAGCAGCCTGACCCCATGGGTGAGCTCCCTGGCATCAGGATGGTGACCCTACAGAGCCTACTGAGGGGGCAGGTGGACATGGGAAATACTTGAACGCCTGCAGAGAGGGATCCTGGGATGAGTACCCTGTTCTCACTTGAAGCATGGCAGGCACAGAGGCAGAACAGGCTTGGTTCACCCAACCCTGTGACAGGCAGCCGGGTAAACCTGAATAAACAAACCCCTCCGCCTCGATGAACCCCTTCTCATCTGTAAAAGGGGATAATACATTGCTGAACTGCTGTGAGTCTTAAATGGAGAACGCATGTGAAATACCTGGAAAATACATAACAAATATAAGTAGTTATTCAGACATTGACCCTTCCATTTGACACCAACCTATTCTAAAAGAATAAACAGGTTTCACCAGGCCCGGTGACTCACGCCTGTAACCCCAGCACTTTGAGAGGCCAAGGTGGGTGGATCACCTGAGGTCAGGAGTTCAAGACTAGCCTGACCAACATGTAGAAACCCCATCTCTACTAAAAATATAAAAATAGCCAGGCCTGGTGGTGCACGCCTGTAATCCCAGCTACTCAGTAGGCTGAGGCAGGAGAATCACTTGAATCTGGGAGATGGAGGTTGCGGTGAGCTGAGATCGCACCATTGCTCTCTAGCCTGGGCAACAAGAGTGAAACTCTGTCTCAAAATAAATAAATAAATAGACAGGTTTACTCAAGGCCCAGTATCTCTGGGTGCATCCTGAGCCTGTCCCAACCTTTTCTGGGCCATTTCTCTGATGCATCCCTGGTCTGGCCTCTGTTTGACTCAGCAGGGTCCCCCTTGCTCTATGTTTCTGATTCCCAGTCTTCTCTCTGGGAAACAGCCCCTTGAGCAAGCACACAGCTCTGTCACTAAAGGCTGCAAGCTGTGTTTCCGATTCCTGTGTGAGCGCAGCTGGCGTCCACTCTCCTTTTTGAGCCTGTTGGACTCCTCACCCTCTCTGCTTAGCTACTTTTGCTTAGAATGATTGAGCGTGGATGTCTGATCCCTACTGTACTGTGGCTCAGGAGGTAGAGTAGTAGCATGGTGCTATTAGTGTGCTTTGAACCTAGGTGGATGGTTTGGGTTCAAGTGGTCAGTCCACATCAGCTCACTCCACTGGTGACATGGGGCAAGTGTCTTCACCCTTTCTGAGGTGTGGACATGATCATCTTGCCTATCCACTTTGGGGCTACGGGGAAGATGAGATGAGCTATAGACACACAGAGGACTCAGAACAGAGCATGGAAGAGGGAAAGGGATTCGTGGCTTTTAGTTGTTAGCAAGACCTTAAATCCTGAGGGTCTTCCTAGAAACCATCTGGGCTCAGGGCAAAGCCTGGGTGAGGGGTTAGACAGCTATTCTAGTTTCCAGATACGAGAGCTGGGGTGACAGTAGGAGAGAGGAAGAAAATGAATATTTCTTGGTGCCTGTTGGATGTCAACCTCCTAGGTGTTTGCTCTGTTTATTCATTTCCCTTGATGAGAACCTTGTGGGGCAAAGGATGTGTTTTGACTGTACAGCCAAGGCGGAAGCTGGATAAGCGAGCTGAGACACCTTACCCAGTCTCAGTTAGCACATGATGACTCAGGGTTCAATACTAGGTATGTCTAAAAAGCCCATTCTTCCCTCATTACCGTTCATGTCTTCCTACTGGCTGAAACTGTCAGTTCTGAAACAGAAGAGGGACTGTTATTCCAGACCTATTCACTGTCTCCTTGTTTGGGCATATTTTAAGAGCTTCCCTAAGTGATTATGTGACAACCAATGAAGACTAAATACAAGCTGCTCATTGCAAACGTCCCAAACTGCCCTGGCAGCTTTCAGGTCAAGTTGCTAACCTGCTGAGGGTGGTTCTTCCAGCAATCTGTCCCTCAGTTGACCCGGGGACTTGATTGCACATGTCTATCATTTGTGGACACAACAAAGTTAGAAAGACTCATGGCTGGCTCTATGACATTTGTCACTTAACATTAACCTGAGCTCTGAGCTCTCATTTAAAAGTGTTCCTTAAAAACGAAGACCACTCTCCTTCACAATAAAAGCCATCTCAAAGCTTCTTATGTTTTCTGGGACTTAGACATCTTCAAAAATAATGAATACTGCAGTTTTCATGAATAGCAGTTCTCCGTTCCCCAAGCTTGGGTAGACAAAAGCCTCTAGTAGTTGAGGCTAGAGAAATGGGCGCTTGGAAGACAGGGAGCTGGCCCACGTGTTAAGTGGGAGATGTGGTGGGAATGGGCACCTTCTGCTATGGAAATCCTAGGAGATGTGCAGTGTGGGGCAGTCCAGGAAGGCAGTCCAAGTCAGCTCGTCCCTCAGACATAAAGAGAGGAGTTAGGTGGCTGATACTGTACAGTTGTCGAGAGCAAGCTGCTCCTATGAGTGGAGAATGAAATCTGGGGAGCAGAGGGATTCAGAGGAAAGTGGAGACCCAGACCTCTCCCTGGGGAGCTGTCTGGAGGAGCGCTGATGTCAGAGAAGGCCACTGGAAAGAAAGCCTCTGTGTTTGGTTCCACGGATTGGGGTGCTTCTTCTGGAGGAAGACAGAGGAAGGGGAAAGCAACCTTTTATCAAAATGGGGAAACTTCCCCAGGTGCTCATCAATTACCAGGACAAAGTAGGTGGAAATGGCTCCCCTTACCTTCCCTCTGCAAACCATCATTCCTGCAGGTTTGGAGCAGGCTTGAGAGTCAAGCAGCCTTGCATGCGCCTTTTGGCTCCATCACACAAGAGCTGTGGGCCTGGGAACAAACTGAGATTCGAGTAAAGTGCTTGGTATAGTGGTTTGTACATAGTAGGTGCTCAGTAATTATTAGTTCCTGATCCCATTTCCCTCCTTAGAGAAGGCCACTGGAGGTCCTGCAACATAAGAAGGTATAGAAAAAACAAGCAGATGTAACTACAGGGTGAGGGTGGTGTTCTCAGTGGAGCTGTTTCCTAGAACTGTCCAGAGAATCGGAGAAACAATGCCCCAGACTGGCCCCACCTTCAGGTCAGAGCTAGTCTGCTCAGGGCATGGGGGCTGGTTATCATTGAGACCCTGGCCCCACACCGAGATTAAATGGTGTGATCTCACTCTAGAGATCCATCTCCAGGCAGGGTCTGGGGGTATCAAGAGGCATCCAACCTGCTCGTGGAAGTAATCCAGGAGTCCTTGCAGAACCCTGTGCAGGGCCTGGGACCACAGCCAGCGGGAAGTGAAAGCTTTTCTGGATGGTTTTAAAGACCTGCTTTCTCTTGTCCCCTGTGTGCAAGAGCCTAAGTCTGAGGGAAGCTTGGCTCTAGGGAAGGCCCAGTTATCCTCCTTGGGGAAGGACAGCTGCCAGGTACTGGCCATTCTGTTTAGCTCTATTGTGATGTCCACGGTAAATTCACTTTTCTATGCTGTTAAAATCTCAGGAATGTCGGCCAGAGATGTGGTCATTCAGCAAAGAATTCCTGAGGCCTGTATGCGCAGGTGCTGTGAAGCGCCAGGCCTATGTAGGGGAGACGAACATGACATGAGCCTTCCCCTTAAGGAGCTCCTGATTCTGGAGGACACAGACACAGAAACGGTGGAACAGGTGCTCAGATGCAGAATGTACGATGTGCAGGGGAGGTGCCACATCCAGGGGAGTCAGCCACACTCAAGGTCGGGAGGCTGCTCAGAAGTGGCCAGTTATATGGGGTCTTGAAGGATGACCTGATGTCTGCCTCTGGGCAAGGTGGAAAGAACATTTCAAGAAGAGGGAACAGTGTGTGCAACAGCAGGAATGCAGGAAACACTACTCACACCCCAGGAAGCTGTGTAAGGTGTGGTTTAGCTGAATATAGAATTCCAGGCAGGAAGGATCCGCAGATGCATATGGGCAGAGGCGGGGGCAGGCTGTGCATGGCCTTGTGTGTCCTGCTAAGCAGTGGGACTTCATTATAAGGATCATGTGGGATCCTTCTTGTGGAGCACAACAGGATAGGACAATAATAGTAATTATAATAATTATTATTATTCTATTTTCTATAAGTGAGTGCTGGCTATGTGCCAGTCACTTTTCTAAGGGCTTTACTTGAATTAATATATTAATTCTTAAAACAATCCACTGTGATAGGCGTTCTTAGCCTCCTTTACAGATGAGGAAACTGAGATACAGGAAGACAGTAAGTGGCCGGGTTTGAACCCAAGTTGCTTGGCTCCAGGGGGAACTGTCCTTGGAGGCACGTTTGTCACTGCTTTTTGCTTTTTGTGTAGTGAAGAAAAACAATGGCATGAGGCCCAGTAATGGACTAGATGCCCTACTCATCTCAGGGACTCTGTAACTCCTGCGCTAGCCTTATCTCTGAGATTTGGGTTTTACCCAGTGTTTTTGTGTTTGTTGTTGTGAGGAGGAATACATGAGCCTTTCGAAGACTCCGAGATCATGAAACAAAAGATTTTTGTCTCTTAGATCCAGATTTCAAATAGTTCGCAGTCTTTGCATGGTTGATGTGACCTGGTTAATGTCACTATTCTTGCTCACTGTCAACTTTCATTCATGAGAGGCTGCCTGGTGACAGCAGGAATACCTCTGCATGGCTGGCCCTACAGGCATCAGATTAGCCTGGGTGCTGGGGCAGGCGCCGGGCCAGGTCCTGGGTGGCGTCTGTAGTGAAATACAGCTCTGGCTACCTCCAGCCTCCATCTCTCCTAGGAGATTGAGATGTAATCATGTTAATCTCAAACATACTAGAACATCCTAGACAGGAGGGTTTTTTTTTTTTTTTTTTTTTTAGGTAGGGACTCACTCTGTCATCCAGGCTGGAATGCAGTGACAAGATCATGGCTCACTGCAGCCTTGACCCCCGGGCTCAAACAATCCTCCTGCCTCAGCCTCCTAAGGAGCTGGGACAGCAGATGCGCACCACTATGCCCAGCTAATTTTCTTTACTTTTTTGTAGAGTTGAGGTCAAAGTTGCTCAGGCTGGTCTAGAACTCCTGGACTCGAGCAATCCCCCTGCCTTGGCCTCCCAAAGTGCTGGGATTATAGGCATGAGCCACCATGTCCAGCTGGCAGGTGGTCTTGACATCCCTGTTTTTCAGACGAGGAAACTGAGGCTTGGAGAGGGGAAGCCTTGCTCAAGATCATACAGTGAACAAAGGACAGAGCTGGAGTCTGAAGCCAGTCTGACCAACTGTAAAACCCACATGCTGTCCCGACACCATTCAATCCTGTCAGGTAAGGATTATCATCCCTGTTTCATAGATGAGGGGACAGAGGCTCAGAGAGGGAGAGTGGTGTTCTTGAGGTCACACAGCAAGTCCATTGCAGCAGTGGGGCTGGAGCCCAGCCTCTCAGAATCTAAGGGCTCCAGGACAACCTTTCTTCCTGGTTCAGCCAAGCGACTGCCCTCAGAGGAGGGCACAGGCCCTGGGAGGAGGGGAACCTCCTGTTCTCTGGTCCCTGATTCCTGACCCCAGTGCCCGCTTCCTGCTCTGTGGAGCTGGCAGACGGAGGACTAAGGAGGGACATCCTGCCTTTCCTGCCCCTTTGTCCCATGTTCTGGGGCCCTGACTCTGCAATACCAGGGTGATCACTGACTTGAAAATTAGGAGGCTGCGCCAAGTCTTTGTATCACTCTCCTGACCCTGGGCAAGTCACTAATTTTTAAAGTGGGGCGGTGAGGACCTGGCGAGGGGAAGGCTTTGGCACCAGCTCGGGGTTGTATGACCGCATGGGGCAAAACGACTATTATCTTTCTGTTCTCTTCCTCCTGCCCAGTGGCCTGCCCTCAGCGCACCTACTTGTCTGCAGCCCCAACCAGTGTGGAAGGCCACCTAGCAGGCTGCTCTGGACCAGACCCTCAATGGGCGGCCCCCAGGTGGCTAGTCTGGCCTGCTAGACTGCATTTCTCACGGCTCTTCTGCCCTCCAGCCCTCCCCTCACTGAGCACTCTGCCCCCACCCTGCTTAGGGGAGAGTCTGTGATCCCCAGAACCGGCTTCTGTGCCTCATCCCCCAGGGGGAGATTCCAGAGCAGACAACCCAGCTGCCTTTGTGACTGAAACCGAGAGTAAATGAGGGGATATTTATGGAGTCGCTGCAACTTGCCAGGTGCTTTCAATATGCAGTCCTCCCTGCAGCAGCCCGGAGAATGTGATCTTGAGCTTACTTTTGATGAAAGCAAGGCTCAGAGGGGCCACCGGCCTACGGGCATGCAGCTGGAATGCGGGGAGCCAGGACTCCAGCTCTGGTTTGTCTCATTCACTTGGAAGCCAGGCCTCTTTCCTCCCTCCCACTCTGCATGCGGGAGGCTCCATGGGGCGGGGATGGGGTGGGGTGGTGGGGGGGGCGGGGGTGAGCTGCTGCCCCAAGGGCAGGTCCTTCTGACCACCAGTGCCTGTGGCTGGCTATCCAAAAGGCGGAGCCAGGACTGGCAGCTTGGGCTCCGAGGACTGCCTTTTCCTCCTGGCTGCCAGGGAGTTTCCAATCATCAGAAGAAACAGACTCTGGGAACAGCTCTGCCACCTGTCCCAGCTCTGTTCCAGCCTCTGAGCAACTGGAGCCCAGGTGCCCCGGCCCACCCTAAGCTATCCCTAAGCACAGGTGGGCCTGAAGGAGGCTCCCTGCTGGGCGTAGGTGAGGGTCTTTGCCTTCTGGGCAGGACCCTGCCTGCCAGGGGACAGCCTCTTAGGTGGGAGGGAAAAAGCTCTGTACTTGGGGTCACAAATGTGGCGTCTGGCCCTGCACTAGCAAGGGCCAACGAGTGATTTTGGATAGGTCTCTTCGCCTCTCTGAGCCTTAGTTTCTTCGTCTATTAAAATGGGATCCTAACCTCTCCTCACTGCGGTGTGGGAGGGAAAGTGAGTCAAGGTGTGCAAGCGCTGGAGACCAAAAGCCCTGGGCAGGACCTGCTCCGTAATTTGCCGAGTTCAGTGCAAAAATGAAAAGGTGGGGCTGGGTGTCCTGGCTCACACCTGTAATCCCAGCACTTTGGGAGACTGAGGCAGGCAGATCACTTGAGGTCAGGAATTCGATACTAGTCTGGCCAACGTGGGGAAACCTGTCTATACAAAAAATACAAAAATTTAGCTGAGTGTGGCGATGGTGCCTGTAGTCCCAGCTACATGGGAGGCTGAGGTGGGAGGATGGCCTGACCTGGGAGATGGAGGCTGCAATGAGCTATGATCGCGCCACAGCACTCCAGCCTGGGCGACAGAGCCATTCAAAAATACATAATAACATAACATACGTAAAATAAAATACAATAAAATGTAAATAAAAAATAAAAATGAAAAAGTGGGTCCCCTTGTTTACAAATTATGAATTTCGAGGCCATGGTGGCAGAGGGTTAAACCAAGCTCAAGGTCGCACGCCCTGAAGCCGGCGCTGCGCTGGGGTCCGGAGGCTTGGAGGGTCCTCGCTGAGCCGCTGCTTTGGCTCCCGGGCCCGGTCCTGAGAGCCACGCGGCGGATCCCGGTGCATTCGGCGGGCGCCGGCTCCATCTAGCGGCCCGATGGCGAACAGCACGCGCCGCTCAAACCCAGGTGGCCTGGGGGCGCCTTAGACTCACACCCGCGGGTCGGTTTTCATCCGTCTCCATCGGTCACCAAGTTCTCTCCATGGTCCTCCAAGGTCTCTCACATTGCTCCTGCCCCGTCGTGAGTACTTTGGTCTACTCACTCTCCCACTCCCCTTGTGGTGGTCCGGGAGGGCGGTGCGGTTCCCTGAAGTTCCCACGGTCGCTCCTGAGCTATCCTCTTCGGGTCTCTCGAGGCACCCCGTCTACAGCCCCTTTTCAGCCTGCAGCACCATCTCACAGCACCACCTCCTCGGAGCCCTTCTGTGGTTTTCTGCGCTGCCGGCAGGCCCGTTTCCTTCGCCTGGAAGCCCAGCCCACCCGTCCGACCCTGCGGCGTCCGCTTTCTGTCTCGGCCCCCCGCCCCCCGCCCCCCGCCCGCCCCG
>CAUYQU010056324.1:0-19366 GCA_963574635.1 Cheracebus regulus
ATGGTATTTGTTTCTGTAATTACTGTAGGCAAAAAATATATATACTAACTATGTGCACAATAAAGTTGCTGTTTAAGCATTGCTTATTCAGTCCTCCAGACGCCATCTGTCTGTCTACTCTTTTTCCCGCGCACTCCCCTATTCAGGTTGGGACCCTCTTGCTGGCCAAGAGTCCCCGGCAGACGTGCCGGCCTCTCGGGAACCCAGAGGCATCTGCTGCCAAAGGCTCTGTCACCTCAAACTCTTCCTCACAAGACCAAGAGACAGCCCAGCCCAGACCAGGACCCCTTGTGTCTTCTTCGCTCCCTCTGGACTGCTTTATTAACCCTTTCTCCTATCTCTTTTTCCCCTTGAGGTTAAATGCTACATTGTTTGTTGTGCAATGTTTAATCTATAACACCTATATATTGTTCAAGTACACTATCATGCATGGTTGGGAGTACTGACCGACTTATAGAGTGGCTTGTGCCCATGTGCCCGCAGCTCTTACTACCGAGTACATGGGAAGTACTAAGGAGAACTGCCTCCTTGGGAACTCCACAGAACTTGTGGCTTTGGGGATTGAATCACAATCGATAAAAGCCTGACACTGTGGAAAGACAAGCATGTGTGGACCTGGCTATTTCTAACCTGGCACCGCTCATGACAGAAGCCAAAGTAATAAGTTGCCTCCTTAGAATGAGAATGGTCCTGCCTTCAGAGGGACTTCAAGTCACTGCTAGTAGTGTTCCCTTTCATTCTCAACTATCCTGGTTTGGACAATACATTGCATGTGTTAGATATAGTGAACTCCCCGGGTTTCTCTTCAAAGAATCAGTGTGTCAGTATGTTCAGTTCTCTTATTATTTACTTCTCCATTTTAAAGTTTAACTTCCTTGTAGTTTCAGTAAACAACCTTTTCCACCAGTTCTAATCAGCAGTTCACATCTGTTCTCCCAGTCCCCTGCCCCATCCTGACTCATTCTGCTCTGGTCACCTGCTTTCACCTGCCCGTAACTATCCTTCCCGCCAAACCTTCTCTTCCTCCCCACACCGCCACTCCAGCTCATACCCTTGCTCCCTTTAAAATAATAAATTGAAATTAGCCTAGACTGTGCAGTCTAACCCTAGCCAACAGGGGAACGACACAGCAGTAGGGGTGACCTCCGTGGCATAAGTACCCCTTCCCCTCTCTTGTCCAGGTGTGTGCTTGCTATTGTTCCATCTGTGAGCTGCACCCTTCTATAGAAGTAAATTGCCTTGCTGAGGAAATTTATATTCGAGTGCTACTTCTTTTGTGGCACCAAAAATTTATATGTAACACATGTCTTCCTATACAAAATGCTATTAAGTTAACAAAGAGTTTCCACACAGGTTATTTTATGTTATTCTCCCCACAACCTTAAGAGGGAGCTGTTTATGACATCATTTGATGGAGGAGCAAATAAAGACCCAGAGAGGCTGCCCCACAAGGCCCTGGCCTGGCTGAGACTGGAACCAGACATCTCTTTTGATTCCAAAGCCCAAGGTCTTTCTGCTTGATCTTCATACATTGTTCTTACATTGATTCGATCATTTATTTATTCATCTTTCACTCATTTATTCTTTTTCTTTAGAGCACACTGTGACAGTTCTTATGTTTCTGCTTCCAGAAGTTCAGGGCACAGAATGAAGCAAAAGCCAGGCTTGACAGCAGTGAGCCATGTTCACACCATGGCACTCCAGCCTGGGTGACAGAGGGAGACCCTGTCTCAAAAAAGAAAAAGAAACTCAGTTGTCATGCATTTCCTTGGGGATTTTATCAACCAGGAAAGATAAACTAAGAGCGCAGGAGAGGGGACTGGAGGTTGACACCAGCCCAGACAGATTATGACCTATTCTTCTAAGAGCTGCTCCAGACAACTTTTATTACCTTTTATTGCATAACAGCAGGACAGCGTTTATCCCCATACATTTCCTCCCTCACCCCCCCAAAGCTAGTATCTCTACTACCCTCCAGAATCCCCAAGTCCCTGTTCATTTCTATAGCTCAGGATACTATATAAGCTTCAATCATCTGACCATTCATCCAGTGTCATATTTTGTGGAACTCCTGTGCATACCTATGTAATTAGTTTGTCTCCTGTTAGTCTAGCCTATGTCAATTTAATTCAGAACCTATCCAGGGAACCTAGAAGAGTGGAGAGAAGCCATTATTCCTCCCCTAAAACACAACATATATGTATATGAAATTGTTAACAATGGCAAATTTGTATGGGTCTGCAGCAACCTCAATTCTTGCCTCCTCAGAAGAAAGAATTCAACCGAGGGACAGAAAGCAGAGAGACAGAGGCAAGTTTTAGAGCAAGAGCAAAAGTTAACTAAAAAGTTTAGAGAGGAATGAAAAGTAGTAGACTGGGCCAGGCATGGTGGCTCAGGCCTGTAATCCCAGCACCTTGGGAGGGGGCGGCAGGCAGATCACTTGAGGTCGGGAGTTCAAGACCAGCCTGACCAACATGGAAAACCCTCTCTCTACTAAAAATACAAAATTAGCCAGGCGTGGTGGCACATGCCTATAATCCCAGCTACTTGGGAGGCTGAGGCAGGAGAATCACTTGAACCAGGGAGGTGGAGGTTGCAGTGAGCAGAGATCGTGCCATTATACTCCAGCCTGGGCAACAAGAGAGAAACTCTGTCTCAAAAAAAAAACAAAAGGAAAGAAAACGAAAAAAGAAAAGTAGATTGAAAGAGGGCCAAGCCGGTGGCTGGAGAGATTCAACTGTGCTGTTTGACCTTTGACTTGGGGTTTTACATGTTGGCACACTTCCAGGGTTGCATTATCTCTATCTTGATTCTTCCCTCGGGGTGGGCTGTCTGTATGCACAATGGCCTGCTAGCACTTGGGAGGGGCTTCATGCTCAGTGTGTGTACTAGAGTTGTACGTATGTTCCTTTGAGGCACGCTTCCGTGACCAGTCAAGTGTTTAAACTGTCATTTTGCCTCTTAGTGAGCATGCTTGAGCCCACTCGCCCAACTTCTGCTATCTTATTGGGAAGCCGCTGATCTCCAATTTCAGGTGTTTCTATCTCTTGGGAGACTGCCTTTCCTGGCGCTGGCTGCAACTCATTACTATTTTAGCTAGACAATTAACAACTGCCTGACCATCACCTGATGGTCACCTCCCATTCCTGGTGAGAGGGAAGGGCGCCCCTCTCCTACCCTGCTCATGTCAGCCTGCCTACGTATTGTAACAGAATCACCACTTTGTACACCTTGAATATATTCGGTCTTCATGTCTCAATGAAATATTTTAAAATGAAAAGAAGAAAAATCAGGCTTGAACCCTTGTCTCAAAGCCCTTGGGATTCTGCGCATGCTACAGTGTGGCTCCAGCTCTTTGAACCTTTCTCTAGGTTAAATCCTGCTTCTGGCACTAGCTAAGTGACACTACCTGGGCAAATCTCAGATTCTTCATCTGAAAATTAAGATAATCAGAGCAACTGCCCACCTCCTGAGTTGCTGGAAGGGTGATACGAGATAATGCATGGAGAGAGCTTGGCGCCATGCCGTGTGCACAGGAAGCACTCAGCAAAATGCAAGCCAGTATTTCCTTTATCAGGCAGGAAACACCCCCTCGATCTAACCTAGGAGATGGAGTGAGCTTTAGGAAATGAGAGGATTGAGGTTTTGTTTCTTATTTTTAGCTCTTAGCCAGTAACAATAATTGAAAACTTTATTTCCCCCCGGGGAACATGATCAAGTTTTAAAGGAAACAATTGGGGGTGTGGGATGTAGAGTTACTTGGCTTCCAAGGTAAAGGAACTTGGGAAATGTTGAGCCTTGATTTCTGCATCTATGCTCCATTTATCCTAAGAGAGTTCCCATTTAATCATACAAGGAAGGCAGAATCAAAGGGGGCATATTTGCATCATAAAAGTGGTAATTGAATTCAAATGTGTGGAGTCTTTACCTTTCAGAGTCCCCAATCCTTTTGTTCTCCCTTCTAATCATTCCTGGCAGTTTCTGTAAAAGGCTAAAATGTGGCACAGGAAGATATCAGTACAGGAGGGAAAAGAAATATGGTCATAAAAGGGGTTAATTCGAATTGTGGGCAGAAAGCCTTTTTTCTTCTTTTTTCCCTTTTCCCATGTGGAGCCCAGACCCAGAGGGAGGGAGCTGTGACTGGCAGCCACTGAAGAAAAAAGCAACTAAATTTCTGGTTTCCTTTTCTTTCTTTCCTCTCCACCCAGTGCAGAGGGGCGGGGGGGCTATTTCTTCAAAGAGGAATTTTTAAACATCCGTACAGGCTGTTTTTAAAAACAAATAAAGCTATTCATTAAATGCAAACAAAACGCTTGAAAATCTTATGACCAATTAGAAAGGCAGAAAGGCACTGACTGAGGGTTACACTTCATCTCCTCCAAATTGATGTGTTCATATTATTTCCATTTTACAGATGAGGAAACTGAGGTTTAGAGAGATCAAGAAAGTCCTAGAAATTGAATGAGGGAGGCATTGAATTCCATTCTTTTTGCTAGAAAGAAATTTAGGAAAAGACAAAAGGAGAAAGAAAAGGAAGGAGAGAAAAAAAAAAGAAGGAAAGGAAAGAAAGAGAAAGGGGGAGGGGAGGGGAGGGAAGAGGAGAGGAGACGCATCTTATTTGGTATTATGAAGTGAAAATGTAAGGAGACAGATTCTGAGACACACCCTGAGCCAGAGCTGAGTATCAGAAATAGATGCAGAAAAATAAAGGCTGTGTGGAAATGTTATCCAGCAAATGGGCTCGCTGCCGGGTGCGCATGGAAGCCAATACCATGGCACCAGCGCTTGAGAAAAGAAAGGCTTTTATTGCAAAGCCAGCCAGGAAGGAGAACAGGGACCCAAACTCTCCCCAGTTTGGGGACTGCGGCAACTTTTAGGGATCAGTTGGAAAGGATTGTTTAGGGCAAGGGAAAGGATTTAGGAATGTTGGCTTGTCAGAGTCTGAGTGGAGGGTTTCAAATTTGACCATTTATGGTAGGGTATGCTGAGGTGGATGTTAGTCCTGGATCTTTCTAAGCAATGGACCTCTCGCTTCTGAAAGACTTCTGGCGTGGAGTTCCAGTGGTGGGGAACCGGTGGTCAGGTTCCAACCAAGTCCCAGGCTTCCTGGTCCTCGGGGGAGGGATCATTGGTTCTGGGCGTGGTTACGGGAGAGCTTTATCCTACTGTGCATGCCCGCGCTACGTGACTTGCAGTTTTTGTCTCTGTTCTCCTTACAAGGTATCAGGACGCTCTCTTAGCAGTAGGCTGTTTGGACTGGTCCCGCAGTCACGGAAATAAACCTCTTGTGGATGCATGAGTAAGAAAGTGAAGCCCAGCTGGGCGCAGTAGCTCATGCCTGAAATCCTAGCAATTTGGGAGGCCAAAGCAGAGGATTGGGGAGTTGAGGGGAGAAATCGCTTGAGGTCAGGAGTTCGAGATCAGCCCAGGCAACATGGTAAAACCCCGTCTCTAATAAAAGTGCAAAAATTAGCCGGGCATGTTGGCATGCGCCTATGGTCCCAGCTACACAGGAGGCTCAGGCAGGAGGATCATCTGGGCCCAGGAAGTGAAGGTTGTAGTGAGCCAAGTTCGTGCCACTGCACTTCAGCCTGGGCGATAGAGCCAGACTCTGTCTCAAAAAAAAAAAAAAAAACGTGAAGCTGCCTGGTAGAGACCCTGTAGATAGCATGTGTCCCTTCTAAAAGGTCAGGTTAAAGACAGTGAAGACAGTGGCAGTGTAGTTTATCTCCCCAACTCCTCTCACAAACACATACAGAACAACTAGGATAGCAAAAGAAAAAAGCTTCGGGGGTGGATCATGAGGTCAGGAGTTTGAGACCATCGTAACCAACATGGTAAAACCCCCGTCTCTACTAAAAATACAAAAATTAGCTGGGTGTGGTGGCGCGGACCTGTAATCCCAGCTACTCGGGAGGCTGAAGCAGAATTGCTTGAAACTGGAAGGTGGAGGCTGCGGTGAGCCGAGATCGCGCCACTGCACTCCAGCCTGGGGAACAAGAGCGAAACTCCATCTCAAAAAAAAAAAAAAAAGAAAGAAAGAAAGAAAGGAAAAAGCCTCAGACAACATATTTAACACAGGTAATTGACTATCCCAGAATAGTCAATTCTGGAAGCTGGAGTGGAAGCACTGATGGTGGTGAGAGTCACCTGGAATGCAGCTCTGTGGGCTTTCCGGGCTCTCCAAAATGCAAAGAAAAAAGAGCCACACAGAGGGGACACTGATAGGAACAGAATGCAAAATGACCAGGGCAGGACGTTTGCAGGTAAAGGTGGGAAAAGTTTGTTAAATAAAATTTATAGGAGGCCATGGTTTTGGCCTGGCTACAACTCCAACTCAGAACAAAAACTGCTCTCTTGAAGTCCTATAAACAGAAGCTGGACAACCAGATATAAACTTCAGGAGAAGTGTCATGCCTGATACCTTATGTGTGGACCACACAGAGAGTTCACCAAAATGCCCAAACCCATAACCAGTGACATTCACACTGCAAACTGGGGTGAGAGGCTGATAGCTTCATGCTGTGGACAGCCATTCCCAAGACTTCAGAACAAAACTCCCTGTCATAAAGAGACTCTTACCCCTCTTAATTTTTCTTTGCTTTTATGCCTACCTTTTTCACTTGGCAGGATAATGCTATAGTTGGAATTTCTGTGGTTAACTTGACAAAATATTGCATCTGTTATGCCTAACCCAAACCTTTACGTGATCTAAAGGATCTGTTAGTCTACCCAGTGAATGACCTCAGTAGCTTTCCTAATGTAACTATTCTTCACATTATGCTTTTATGGAGTCAAACTTCTAGCCCCACTTGTTCTCACTCTCTGCTTTAATTTAACCCAGTCATGGGATACTGGTTAATAGACTTCCTTACTAGCTGAACAGAGAGGAATCTATGCAGTTACTGATGCTTCCTGTTACATATGAATAAATAAATTGGATACTGCAGAGACTGGGTGAAAAAATTAACAAACAGGCTACTTGGTTAAAATGCAGAGACTCCTCATCTGGCTCATTCTTTGACTATTTGATTTTCATTTGTTTGGGTCATAGAATATGCCTCTGGCTAAGGAGCGTTCTCCATAATCTTGGTATTATCCTTCTGAGAGTCATTATGAGGCTGCTATGATGATGGTAGTCTCCTTGGTGCACGGTATCCTCTCAAAAAGCCTTAAATGCCTCCATGCAGCCATTTGCTGAACACTGATGGTCTCTGGTTGGAATGATGAAAAGGTCAAGAAATTCATGATAACAAGGAAAGTGTAACCTATGAATGACATGTTGACACCAAAAACCAAAGATGATGTTGACTGAGGGTAGAGTTGATGTTGACTGAGAGTGGAGTTGATGCCGTAAATTTTGGTCAGACTCTCATCTAGATGAATACTTGGCCAAAAGGTGGGAATCGGTAAGTAAAGCAATTGGTTTGGATGGAGCTCCTGAATTAGGCCCAACAGACCAAACTAGAAAGCAGTCACTCATGCTAAAGTTCCACACTACCAAGCTGAAATGAAGTTGTTTATCTAACCTTCTGAGAAATCAGAAGAAAGAGAGAAAGATAATAGCCAAATCTCCAAACAGGCAGTCTTAGCCAGCATGATTCAGAAATTCCCTCTGCTTTTACCTTTATAAGAAAAGTAACTTCGAAATGACCAATTTGCTTTTTGTGTTTTGTTTTTGTTTCTGCTTTCCTCAGTCCTTTTCTGCTTGCAAAATCTGCTCAACTCATTGGAACACTTACTCTGTTTTACAGAATGAGGGGTCACCCAATTCTACAATCAAAAATAAAAGCCAATTAAGATCTTTAAACTCAATTCTGTTGTACATTTGTAGGATACTTGGTAGGGAGTGGGGCGGTGAGCAGAGGAGAGAGATCTCTGAAAGTACTGGGAAGCTTGCTGCACTAAAAGGTCCTATTGTCTAATGTTTTGTGAAAGCAACAGAAGAAAGAGCCATAGACTGTGAGACATCAAAGAGAAATAGCACCGGAGCCTTATTAATGGTGGCAAGACAGATTTTACCCCAACTACTGCAGCAGGGAAGAGAGACTCCAGCATAAACAGAGCCCGAATCCAACTAAGACAAAGGTGACTGAGGTCTTTAAAGGAAAAACAAAGAGGAAATAAGAAGGAGTTATAGGGAAATTGAATATTTCAGAGGGATATAAGTGAAGAATTACTGAAAATTGTTCGGCAATGTGGGTTGGAAGTATGTACACTTTGCAGTTTGGCCTCATTGAGTTTTTCTGAGCAAAGCCTCAGCACAGCGGGTTACCTTTAGGGTCATGGTCTAGTGCAGGTGAAAGCCAGGCTAAACTTTGGTCAAGTTCCTTAGCACAATGTTTGGGCAAGTCCTTTCTGGTGCATGAGGGTGCACAGTTCACAGTGGCTGGGAATGCTGGTCCACCCCTACCTCTTGCACATTGTAGAAAAAAATATATATTCTTCAGTAGAAAACTATGCATTATCGGCCGGGTGTGGTGGCTCACATCTGTAATCCCAGCACTTTGGGAGGCCGAAGTGGGCGGATCACGAGGTCAGGAGCTTGAGACCAGCCTGACCAGCAAGGTGAAACCCTGTCTCTCTAAAAATACCAAAAATTAGCCTGGCATGGTGGCAGGCGCCTGTAGTTCCAGCTACTCAGGAGGCTGAGGCAGGAGAATTCCTTGAACCCGGCAGGCAGAGGTTGCATTGAGCCAAGATCTGGGCCATAGAGCGAGACTCTGTCACACACACACACACACACACAAAAACCAGAGTGAAAAGGAGAAAAAAAGAAAATGAAATAGAATACAAATGAAGAAGTAAAAAGAAAAGGTCTAAGAGAAAGTGATAGATATAGAACATATTCTTAATAGATTAGAATACCCAGCATGTATCTAATAGTTCCCAAAGATGGGAGTGGAATGCAACACAAGAGAATGAATATTATACAGAAATTATGGGAGGCCACTGTTTTGGATTGAGCTTCAATACACTAGGCTCCAACAAACCAGATCAAACCAAAACAGAGACACACATGCTAAGTACCACACAGTCAAACCAAAACCTTAAGACAACAGATAGATCTCAAAAGAGACCAGTTCTTCCTGAAATCAGAAGATTCCCATCGGAGTCATCATTATAAGGAAGTCCCTTCTGCCTTAACCCTTAAAAAAAAAGTAACCTGAAGTTACCCAATGTTAACCAGCACTTTTTTTTCCCATTGTTCCTTTCCTTGTTCCCACCTCACGATTCTGTTACTACCCAGTGAGAGCTTCCAGTCTATTTTATTGAGTGGACGCTACCCTGATTCATAAATTGCAAATAAAAGCCAATCAGATCTATAAATAAATTTGTTATAATTTTGTCTTTTGACAGTTCTGGTGTTGTAGGACTTTTTCCTTAGTTCAGCTAAAGATGGGGTCCTTGTCACGCGACCAGGAAAGATCAGGTTCATGAACATATAGAAGGGTGAGAAAAATGGAATTTATTGGGTGAAAAGGAAAAAAACTCAGCAAAGCCGGAGAAGTTCCTGTTCACAGGCCCCCATCTCTGATTGAATCCCAGGTTGCCCCGCAGAACCGGAGTGGCCAGACTCCTGCACTCTGCAAACAGCACAAACCTCCTGAGGCTTCACCCCAGTGCGTGCTCCTCCCAGGGCACAGGCGGGTGGGAGGCCCTAAGGGAGCCCTTTTTACTTGGCTATCTCACTGGCAACCACAAAGGGACCCAAAAGACCCAGCTGATGGCTCCCAGGACCCCTTGCGGAGTTCGGGAGAGAGACTGCCGACCCTCTTGAGGCTCTCTCTTTGCCTCACGGAACCCTGAGCGTTGTAAGTCAGTGTCTCTCGGGTCAGACGCTGCTTTTTTTGCATTGGACTACCTGATCTTTCTGGCTTTCAAATCCAGGGATAGTTTATGCTGTGAACTGGTGTAGGACCTCTTGGGGTTTGCAGTGGCTGAAGAGTCACTGGCAGAGCTGTGGTTTTTTGTGTTTTTTTTTGAGACAGAGTCTCACTTCGTCACCAGGCACCAGGCTGGAGTGCAGTGGCGCGACCTCGGCTCACCACAACCTCCACCTCCCGGGTTCAAGCAATTCTCCTGCCTCAGTCTCCTGAGTAGCTGGGACTACAGGCGCGCGCCACCACACCCAGCTAATTTTTTTGTATTTTTAGTAGAAACGGGGTTTCACCATGTTGGCCAGGATAGTCTTGAACTCCTGACCTCATGATCCACCCACCTCGGCCTCCCAAAGTGCTAGGATTACAGAGCTGCAGTTTTAAATGTCACTGACAGCAGTTGCAGTACACGGTCATTACTGCAGGGCCACGAGCTCCAGCTTTAGGAATTCACAGAAATTTGAGTTCCATCCTTTTCCTTTTTCTTGCATGCTTGGGTAGGGGTTGAAATCATTGGCTAAGCTGGCCAGGGGGATCTCAGCCCCAAAGCCACAACTTGACTGGTGGGCATGGATTAGGCATTTAAGAGTTATCAGAGCACTCGCTGCCAAAACATAAGGCTTCTGTCAGAGGGTAAGCGGGCCACAGGATGGGGGCAGTTGACACCAGGCCACCCAGCAGCCTCAAGAAAACGTTCATGCAATGAAGGAACATAGCTAAAGCATCACATGATCCAACCTTGTGATGTTTCCCTCTTAATCTTTTTTCTTGGCCCTGAGAGACCCTTAATTTCTAAATAACTGAGTAATCCACCTTCTGGCTACACTTGCCTTTACGTGTATAAGTATTAGGCCCCCAAAGCCGCAAATATTCACAAAAGTGGTCAAAATCTTACTATAGATATTTCAGAATTACAATGGCCATTACATGGGACATTCCAGATGAACAACACTGCACTTTAAACAGTGCATTTTAAAATAAGGGCTCCCAAAATTAGTCTCACCCAGAGACGCCTACAGAAGCTTCTAAAAAAATTTAAAGAAAATATTTTTGCCTCTTTTAAGAGACTGTTTACAAAAGACAAATGAAAAGCTTAAGGGACTAATAAGAAAATTAAATCTACTAACCTTTTCCATATTTTTCTTTTTGCTTAGTTACTATCCTGCCCTGAAGGTGAAAAGAAAGCTGGATAGGCCAGAGGAGGTGGCTCACACCTGTAATCCCAGCATTTTGGGAAGCCAAGGTAGGCAGATCATGAGGTCAAGAGATTGAGACCATCCTGACCAACATTGTGAAACCTTACCTCTACTAAAAATACCCAAAAAATTAGATGAGCATGGTGGTGTGTGCCTGTAGTCCCAGCTACTTGGGAGGCTGAGGCAGGAGAATCACTTGAACCCAGGAGGCGGAGGTTGCAGTGAGCCGAGATTGCACCACTGCATTTCAGCCTCGGCAACAGAGTGAGACTCAGTCCCCAAAACAAAAAGAAAGCTGGATAAAATGTTTACAAAAGCTAGGCCCTCAGGTCAAGCAGTCATCCATGCTGAATCCAGGCATAGAAAATGCTGCACTTTGGGAGGCTGAGGTGGGTGGATCACTTTAGGTCAGAAGTTCGAGACCAGCCTGGCCAAAATGGTGAAACCTTGTCTCTACTAAACACACAAAATTAGCCAGGCATGGAGGCTGAGGCAGGAGAATCTCTTGAACCCAAGAGGTGGAGGCTGCAGTGAACCAAAATCGCACCATTGCACTCCAGCCTGGGCAATAGAATGAGACTCTATCTTAAGAAAAGAAAAGAAAAAGAAAAGAAAAGAGAAAGGAAAAGAAAGAAAATGCTTCCACCTTGAACTCAGTAATCCAGGTAAGGAGCAAAGCTAAATTGAAAAGCCACCTATCTAACTAAACTCATCTCCAAAATATGCCTTTCTGGCCTTCCGCTGGTTACTTTGAACAGGCTTCTGAATTTTCTCCTAAGCTCCCTGTGTACTTCCTTGCAAAAGGCTGTAGTGAATTTCTGTGATTTTATATTGCCTCCACATCCATTTTGAATATTCCTGTTTCTTGCCTGACTGGCACACCCAAAGCTAAAGCTCCTCCTAGAGAGTGACTAAGTCAGGGCTCTCCTAGAGAGTGACTCATTGGATAGGAATAAACTGGACACAGGTCAGACATAGAGCCACAAGGGCACCTGCCAGTACAAACAAGTTTCCTGTGGGAGGGACACTGGCCACAGTCAGCCCACCAGGAAACAGTCAGTTCCCCGGACCCGATCAGGGCAGGGCTAGAATTCATAGCCCCTCTCCAGAGAGAAATCTCAAGACCAAATTAAAGGAAAATGCATCAAATTCAGTTTTAGCAGAAATGAATGTTTTGCCCACCCAGATGAGCCTTGGAGACATTCAGATCTAAAATGTAAACCACCACCTCTATCAAACTGACCTCTGTAATAGGTAACATGTTCTAAGTTCTTTCTTGGGAAAAAACAATTTGAATTGTTTCTCTGTACCTCTGTTGTAGGGCTTTCTCCTTAGTTCAGCTAATGACAGACACTTTGAAGGATAAGAGGGAATGGAGTTTATTGGGCGAAACAGAAAAAAACAACACTGCAAAGTGAGATGGGGTCCTGCTAGCAGGCTCTCCACCTCACCAACTGAATACCAGGTTACCACCCAGCAACAGGAGCGGCCAGGCTCTTCCCTGCTGCAAATGGCATGAACTTCCTAAGGCCTCACCTCCTCCTTCCAGTGGGCAGGTGGGCATTATTCACAAAGAATTAGATGGGAAAAGGATAGGCTTCTTCCGGGACTGGCAGTCAGGTTTCTCAGCCTTCCGGCTGTTTTCGGCTTGAAGGAAGGGTTTCTTGGTGGAGGGAAGGCCTTGGTTGCCTCCTGTCTCTATCACCTCAGAGGTGTAACTTTTCTTTCTAAAGTCATTCTTTTAAAAGAACCACATAGGGTTGCTGGGCTAACAATTGCTTAGGGCAATGGAAAAGGTAATTGAAAGACTGACAGTCTTAAAGGGGGATGGACAAGCTGAGTGGGTCGGCCTGTAATCCCAGCACTTTGGGAGGCCGAAGCAAGTGGATCACTTGAGTCCAGTTCAAGTCCAGCCTGGGCAACATGGCAAGACCCTGTCTCTATAAAAAAATTAGTCAAGCGTGTGGTGGCATGCACATGTAGTTCCAGCTACTTGGGAGGCTGTGGTAGGAGTATGGCTTGAGTGCAGGAAGAGGAGGTTGCAGTGAGCTGAGATGGCACCACTGCGCTTCAGCCTGGACAATACAGTGAGACCGTGTCTCAAAAAATTAATTAATTAAAAGTCTTAGAAGGGGAGAGAAACAATTTGGAAACTGGCACATGAAGCATTCTTAATGAACACTCTTAAGATCTGCTTCTATCTGCATGTTTATGTATGTCTATATATGTGTGTGTGTTACGTATATGTAATATTTTTTACCTTGAATGATACTGTAATCGCCCCGCAGGTTATCCTTGCCTACTGCCTAGACAGAGCCAATTTGTCAAGACAGAATTGCAATAGAGAAAGAGTTTAATTTATGCAGAGCCTGCTATATGGAAAATCGGCATTTTATTATTACTCAAATCAGTCTCTCTGAGAATTTGGGGTTTGGGGTTTTTAAGGATAATTTGGTGGGTCGGGGCCAGTGAGTCGCAAGTGCTGACGGGTTGGGTCAGAGATGAAATCGTAGGGAGTTGAAGTTGTCCTCTTGTGATGAGTCAGTTCCTGGATAGGATCCACAAGACCAGATGAGCCAATTTATCCATCTTGATGGTGCCATCTGACCCATTAAGTGCAGGGTCTGCAAAATATCTCAAGTACCAATCTTGGGTTTTACAACAGTGATATTATCCCCAGGAGCAATTTGGGAGAGTCAGAATCTTACAGCCTCCAGGGACATGACTTTCAAACCACAACTTCTAATCCTGTGGCTAATTTGTGAGTCCTACAAAGTCAATCTAGTTCTGAAGCAGGAAGGGAGTTTGTTTTGAGAAAGGGCTGTTATCATCTTTGTTTCAAAGGCAAACTAAAAGTTCCTCTCAAAGTTAGTTCAGCCTGCACCCAGGAATGAACAAGGGCAGCTTAAAGATTAGAAAAAAGATGGAGTTGGTTAGGTCAATCCCTTTCACCATAATAATTTTCTCCGTTATAATTTTGCAATGGCAGTTTCAATCTTGCCAAAATTTATAAAGAGTTCTATTTAATTGGCATAAAGAGAAAAAAACACTTAGATAAGTATTCTCTCAGAAAAATAAAAACTAACTCAATTCTGTTTTAGTTCATGTAATCTGAGATAATCTTTGGTAAATAAAGCTAGTTTAAAAATTGTTGGTAAAATAGAAATAAAAATAGCTTTAAAATTGTCAGCATTAGTAATAATGCAAACATACTTTTTTAAACCCAGGTTTATTTCTCAAATAAGAATGTTATCTTCCAGGTGTTTAAGGCCATAAAACTAACCTTGATATGTTTAAAGTTTCAACCCAAGAGCAGAATGCACAATGAAAATAAACCTCTTGGCTGAACTCAGTGGCTTATGCCTATAATCCAAGAACTTGGGGAGATCAAGGTGGGAGGCTTGCTTGAGCCCAGGAGTTGAAGACCAGCCTGGGCATGGAAGACCCTGTTATAAGTTAGACAGGCATGAGCAGGGCAGGAGAGGGCTCTCCCCCTACCTACTAGGAATGTCAAGTGATGGTTCAGCAGTTATCACCCTGCCTCTCTAAAAGTGGTAAATTGGAAGCTGATGCAAGGGAGAGACCATTTCCTGATGATCCACACCTGTTGCACTAAAATGTTAACTGAATGGAGATGACAGGAAGAAGCAACTTCTTGGGGATGCGCATTAAGAGGCAAAATGGCAAAGAATGACCTTCTGGGGACACTCCACCAGAACAGGGAAAAAAGCCTTGGATGGGGATGCGTACAACCTCCTAAACACACTGCACTTGCTCACCTCCCAGGAGTAAGGAGGGCACTGTGCATGTGGCAGGCCACCCTGAGGGAAGAATCGTGGGAAAGGGACCAGCCTATAAAGTCCTAGGACCAAGGTTCAACATCACAATTGACCTCGGTGTCCACTTGGGACTCCTTAAAGCATACTTTTCTTTCTTTCCTGTTCTAATGCCTTTTAAAATAAACTTCCACTCCTGCTCTGAAACTTGCCTTGGTCTCTTTTTCTGGCTTATGCCCCTCAGTCAAATTCTTTCTTCTGAGAAGGCAAGAATTGGGGTTGCTGCAAATCCTTATGGTAACTCAAACACCTTCTACCAGTAACAACCCCGTCTCTACAAAATATTAAAAAATAAATTAGCCAGGCGTGGTGGTGCACATATGTGGTCCCAGCTACTCAGGAAGCTGAGGTGGGAGGGTCCCTTGAGCCCAGGAGGTCTCAAGTTGCACCACTGCACTCTATCCTAAGCGACAGACTGAGACCCTTTCTGAAAGAAAGAAAGAGAGAGAGGGAGGGAGGGAGGGAAGGAAGGAAGGAAGGAAGGGAGGGAGGAGGGAGGGAGGAGAGAAAGAAAATCGCTTGATGCATGTCAGTCATGGAAATAAAAAGGAGAAAAAACTATATTTAACTTTTTAGTTTCTTTGCTTCTGTGATTTTTTTGATACTATGTCAAGAAATAACTGAAGATGACGGCTAGCCTTGTTTTCCATGAGCATTTCAAACAGAAATGTTAAGAACAAGTAAATTGGATAAACATAAATGGGAGAAATGTTTATAAATAAACTCTTCGTGGTTTCACATTTTTTCAGAAACTGGAAATCTTAAAGTTATGTTATACTAAGTAATAGATATTTGTGAAATGTCTGAGTCATTTCTATGTAAGTTTAAATGCTGAAACATTAATTGCTGAACATCAGTTTAAAAGTATACATACTTTGGCATCTTGTTTTTGTATGGTATAGAAAAGCTAAATATATTTAGATCTGTTAATAAACATAGAAATTGATGAAACATACGTTTCTAAAATTATGAGATGGTGCTTATCTACAAAATACTGACATAAATTGTTCAAAATTCCTTACTTCCTAGATTTTTACTAGAAATTAAGGTTACTACAAGTTAAAAATTCTAATTAGTATATGGCAATTATAACTAGAAATAGTAAGGAAAACAACTCCTTATGCAAATAAAGTAATAAGTGAAACTTACATGAAAGATGTGTTTATATTAAGGGAAAAGGAGTAAATTTTGTCCTAAGGTAGAATGAATGGTGGTCCCAACATAAGAAAGAACAAAAAGTATAGGGCAAATAACTACAGAGATATAAGAAGATTGCAGAAGGTTTGTTAAAGATGAATCTCCAGAAAGAAATCTTATGTGTGATCAAATTGGGTAAAATTAGAAGGGAATTAGTTATAAGTTTTTCTAAAACCTGAGCATTAATATCAAAAGTACACTGATGCAAAACTACAGTTTGGTTCTCTGTTATAGCAACAAAGTTTTCTTGGAGTATTATCTGCTCTTAATAGGAAATAGTAAAAAGTTTTTCTTTACATTTTTAAGTAATTGTGAAAAGTAAAAAGTTCCTCTTCAAAGTTTCTCTTTTTGTTAAAGAATAAATGTTAGAAATAATAGTTTCTTTTAAAAACTAGCTTCCTTCAAGCTTCCTTGCTTTTTGCTAATAAACTCTTTGTTAAGCCCTATGTAGCTGTTAAATCTAATAAGGGAATAAGTATATTCTATGCCCTTGTACTTTAACAAAGTTATTTGTTCTGGCCTATAGCCTGCTCAGACATGTCCGAATATGCCCAGTCATTTCCCAGCTTACAGCTCACTCCTCTTCCTTATTTGGAAATGTTATTATTCTCCTAGTTTCCCATAAACAACCCCCTTCCTTTCTTTGTTCTCCATCATATGTTTACCTATTTAGGAAAGTTTAAAGTTTTTAACCAATCAGGATCAGTCTAGATTGTGCAGTCCAGCTACAGCCAATGCAGATAGAACACAGCAGTAAGGACCCAATGCATCAGGGATGAAAACTTCTGCTTTTCTTTGTTTGGTGTGCTGTCATGGCAATCAGACTTCCGAGAAGCACCCTTTCTGCAGAAAATAAAATCACCTTTCTGAGAAAAGTTCTTTGTCGGAGCACTGGTTCTTCTTTTCAGCACTGAGAAACAAGTATTTGTTTCCAACATAATTATTCTAGGAAACTGAAATTTCTTGTGCTTCATGTTGGCTTTATTAGATCTTTGATCACTTAAGAAAACTGAGTTATCTGATTCCATGAAAGGGTCATATGTGCAAATTAGCCCCCAAATGCCAAAAGAACCAGTAAACTAAAAGAGGCAAACAAATCCAGTTTGTCAGTTTGGGGTGATTTATGAGGGGAACTTAACAAACAGAAGTGTGGTTTTGGCCAGCTGTGAGACAGGTAGCTCTCCACACCACAATCCCCCAGACTCAGGGCTTATATCTTGGAGAAAAAGCATGCCCACTCTGGAAGGAATGTGTAGGTGGCTACAGATGTCACAGCCTATCATTTCTGCCACAAGTGTTGTTTTGAAGGAAATTTACAAGGAATAGGTGTTCATACATAAAGAACACTGTGGCCAGAAGCCTCAGGATTACCTGAGGTCAGGAGTTCAAGACCAGCCTGGCCAAAATGGTGAAACTCATCTCTACTTAAAAAAAATACAAAAATTAGGCAGGCGTGGTGACAGACGCCTGTAATCCCAGCTACTCGGGAGGCTGAGGCAGGAGAATCCCTTGGACCCAGGAGGCAGAGGTTGCAGTATCTGAGATCATGCCATTGCACTCCAGCCTGGATGATAGAGCAAGACTCCATCAGAAAGAAAGAAAGAGAGAAAGAGAGACAGAGAGACAGAGAGGGAGAGAGGGAGGGAAGGAGGGAAGGAATAGTGTGTCCGCTAGACATTTAGGGGTAGCCAGGAGGATTAAGCTTTAAAATAAAGTCACTCTTGTCCTCACACCTCTCTATTAAAGAGCTAAGGTTTTATCTACAACTACATAACTTTCCATATTTGCCTTTTGAGCCTCTTATCACTCTGGTTAAGTAAATAACTAATATTTCATAGTTACCTGTGATCCTATTTTGATCACGTGCTTTAAATCTTTGATATTTTTGACAAACTTCCCAAAATCAAATTCTAAATTCCATCTTTTAAGAGATATATTAAACTAATTAGACTTATTTAATATGTTAATTATATGGAAAGCATTGTCAAATAATAATATTTGATCTTCTTGGAGTTATATTCGCATGGCTATGTTATTAGTATATGTTCCCTGAATTGTATAAAATTCCTAGAAATTTGCCATTAGTCATAATTTTAGTTACTATGTTAAAATATATGTCACAGCAATAACCACATGTTCTTGTAGGTTGTGTCATTATTATAATGAATTCCCATAAAATCTTAACCATGGTCATTTTAAGTCTTGTTGTTCACAGTTAATTGCATTATTCTAATCCTTTTCTGAAAGCTTTTTGCAGGCAACTATAATTCTAAACTGTGTGGCTTCAACTCTGACAAGTACAAGTTTCTGATAACTTTTAGATCATATCATTAAACTGGGTAAGAATTTCCAGAAATCTAATGAAGAAACTGGTGGGTTTATGGAAGTGCTAACCAAGATCTAATAGACCAGACCAAACCAAAATGGAGTCATAGCTCAATACCACATGATCAAACGGAAACTTTAAACACGCAGGTCGCTTCACAAAGCATGCCAGTGTTTCTCAACCTTCATTTCATTGTTGCCCCTCTAAGGAGCCTTTTTAGATGTCAAATTAATTATATGAGCCTGAATAAACTGATAAAGAAGAATTATAGGTTTTTACATATTTTGTTTTATTTGAAACATTATGGTTCTTTTGATGTTTTGTTTTGCAGATTTGAGGAAACTTTTTCTGAAGCTGCGGTAGTAAACTATACCTTTGTGAATAGAATTGAAATACTGACTTTTTCTCCCTACTTGATTCCTCCAGAATTTGGAAGCTAATTGTGAGTATTCTTATTTTTATGGCAATGTAGTTGTTTGGGTAAGTTCCATAAGAATCTGCTCCCTTTATAGCATGGCACAATTGGAAATGTTGGTTATATTACCAAGGATGTCTTGCCTAGGATGTCACATTTGAGAATGTACATAAGATGAATGTATAGTTTCTATAGGCAAAGTCTGAAGTCTGCCTTGGTTTGGCTTCCTAGCTTTAAGAAGTTTTAAAAAGTCCAACCTGAAATTCTTTCTTTTTTTTTTTTTTGAAAGAAAGAAAAAGAGAGAAAAGAAAGAAAGAGCAAAAGAAAGAAAAAAAAATGAATGAAAGAGAGAAAGAAAGAGGAAGAGAAAGAGGGAGAGAGAACGGGATTCTTGTTTTATTGCCCAGGCTAGAATGCAGTCTAAAAATAGATATTAAAAACCTCTTTTATGCCAATAATTGTGCTTAACAATGGAGACAGGAAGGAATAGGGGATGAAAATAACAAATAAGCAGC
>CAUYQU010056325.1:0-30266 GCA_963574635.1 Cheracebus regulus
TTAGACTGTATTCTAGCCTGGACAATAAAACAAGAATCCCATTCTCTCTCCCTCTTTCTCTTCCTCTTTCTTTCTCTCTTTCATTCATTTTTTCTTTCTTTTGCTGTTTCTTTCTTTCTCCTTTTCTCTCTTTTTCTAAAATCTCTTCCTCTTTCTTTCTCTCTTTCATTCTTTTTATTCTAAAAAAAAAAAAAAAAAAAAAAAAAGAAATGTGTCCAAGAATGTTAGGAGGACAGTCTAGGCTGTCCCAGTCACATACATGGATGACATGAATGACAAGGCACAGCCTTCCCTGAGGCTTTCCCAGTAGGCTCACACCAGTGTTCTTCAACGTGGTCAGGTATCTACCTCATCCCTGTAAGATCAACATCGCCGATTGGAACCAGGAATCTGCATTTTCCCTGCTTGCCAGACCCTTCTCACCCTACACTTCAGTTTGAGAACCACTGCTCTCCAAACTAAAGCCAGCCATAGGCATTTCTTCACTAGTGGCTCTCAAACTTTAAATTGTACCAGCAAGCAGTGGGCCCTAGTCTCTTTAAAGATTAAATGATTAAAAAGGGAGCATCTTTCATGTCTCAGCTTCCTGTATTGAGATAATTAAGGATAAATGAAAATGCATAGCATGTCCTACAGGCTGGTGAGCCCACACCTGTTCATTTGAATACTTTATTCAAACCATGCTAAGTGAAAATGTCTTCCACCTATTTAGCATTCTTTAGCTTCAGAATTCTCCCAAATTATTTCATTTTTATGAGGCTAAGGTTTTGCCTGTTGACTGTCTGATGTGAATTACATCCCAGTAAATGGAAGGAAGAAGAAACAGAAAACACTTCCATTTACTAGTAATCATTTGTGCTGAAAAATAGCATATTTATTTCTTGCAAGTAAAGCAAATAATTTATTTTGTGGTTGAAATGTTTTATTATTTTCACATACTTTCTACATTGTCTTGTATTCCCACTAGGGTGGAATGCTCAAAATATTTTTGTAATATTCGAATTTTATATGAAACTTGAATGAGAAGTAATATTAGACATGGCAAATAAATAATTTCATTTCTAGTGTTTTGACTTCTTTTCCAATTTTATTAAGCACCTATTATGAACAGAGATACCTTTTTTTTTTCAATAAGAGGATGTTTAAGATGAAGTAGATGATATAAGCCCTTCATTTAAGGAGTTACTATCTATTTATGTTCACAAAAGAAGAAAATTATAATACTCAGTAGGTATACCAACAGGATAAATAATATTCTATAATGTTCTATTGTCTTTTAAATAAATACAATTATGGCTTCAGTTGACTTTAAGGTCTATGTAGCAATAAATTAAGATTTCTTGGAGCTGGGTCTACACTCAGTGTGGAAATCTCCTATAAGTAAAATGAGCACTTCTGCAAGTCCTGGCTGGATTATAAGACACAAAACTAAGCATAGTAACTGATAAAACCTGAGGCAAAATAATATTATTTGAGGACTTTATGAGATAAGTATTCTTATTCTGCCCATTTTGCAGAGAATAGTTAGGTAACTTGCTCAAGGACATTCAGCTACTAAGTGGCAGAACAAGGATTTAAACTGTCTGACTCCCAGCCTGACAAGATTACTATATTAACTGAGAGATGGAGTAGTGATGGCTTCCAGTCCATGTTAAAATGTTCACTTTGCTTTCTTTTGGAACACAGGGTGATACTGGTTAAGTGAGGTTACTGTTCTTATATAGGCTGAACAGAAAAAAGGCCTCTAAGATATTCCATTCTATCCTCTATATACTATGTGTAAAGAAAAATCCATTTTAATTGCATCTGCAGCCACTACCAGAAAACCTGTACCTGTTGATGGGTCTGCACCTTACACTGCATACATACATATAAAAGCATGTTGTTTCTTTGGTCAATTAAGCCAAAATACCAGTTCCCTCAGAAAATATCATTCAGGCTGGCTGCTTGATATGATGTAGACACAATGTGCTGGGAGCAGGCCCTCAGACTGACATAAACAGGCCTTAAAGAAACTGGCCACACAAAAACAAACAAACAAACAAAAAGAAACTGGCCATACAGAAGAATCACTTGAACCCAGGAGGCAGAGGTTGCAGTGGGCTGAGATTGTACCACTGCACTCCAGACTAGGTGACAGAGTGAGTCTCCTAAAAAAAAATAAAATAAATTAGTAGTATTTTACTAATTGTACTTTTACAAAACAAAATGTAGTATATGTTAAAAATTTCAGATTATGTGTGAACTTAATTTCTTAAGTCAACATTTTTCACATGTTAAGTATTGGGCATTAAATTAAATATTATTATTTCACTTACTTTAACCTAGTCTCCCTTACTGAAGAGTTTAGATAAAAGATGGTAAGAATACTCTATTTGGTTAAATAACGGACTAACATCTCTAGCAGTCTTTTTTTGCCAATGGCTTAAAACTGTAAACAAGTTAAGGAATATTGTTCCTGTAGGTAAAATTTTTATTCTTTCTTTTTTACATTTAAATTTACTTGTGTTAATTTTTGTGGGTATATAATATTTATGTTATACATGTGTATATATGTTATATATACATATTCTGATAGAGATATACAATATATAATAATCACATTAGGTTAAATGAGGTATTTATCACCTGTAGAATTTATTTTTTGCATTACAATCAATTCAGCTCTACAGTTTTAGTTATTTTTAAATGTACAATTTGTTGTTATTGACTACAGAATCATTTTTTAGTATTCTAAAAATGATATACAACTAGAAATAAAATTTACACATGAGTCTGAATAAATACTTTTTAAAATTTCTTATTAAAAATAAAAAAAGAAACTGGCCATAAACAAAATATCTGTAGCACTGTGATATGCTTGTTATGGCAGGTACACACATTACTGGAGGTTGTTGGTTTACTGGAGCAAGGGCAAGAAATACCTGGCCCACCTCAGGGTGGAAAACTGCTTAAGGCGTCCCTGAACCACAAACAACAGCATGAGCGACCCTGCCTTAATGACTTGTTCCAGTTGCAGTAGATAAATGTGCAGAGCCTGCTTCTTGCCACTAGTAAAGAATGCTTTGTTTCTTGCGAAGAATGCATTTAGTTAAATGATGATTATCACTTCCTTGCTGTCAATAAATGTGTGGGTCAAACTCTGTTCAGAGCTCTCAGCTGGGAATGCTGTAGCCCCCTGAAGTCCCACTTTTTGCACTCTATCTCTGTGTCTGTTTCTTAATTCCTTCAGCACCGCCTGGGTGGAGTCTCCATGACCAAGCTGGGTTCAGCAACAATGTCTCAAGCAGTTTGTGTTTACATGATGTGACTTGCCAGCTGCCTTGAGTAGAATTGTATAATTGCTCCTCTTCACCTGTCAATACACACAGGAACATGACAATAGCCTAGCCCAAATTCCAGTGGGTGAACAAAGATCAAACAAGATTGGACATAAATTGATCATTGTTGAAACTGCATGATGCATGCGTGTAGGTTAATTATACCATTCTCTACTTTGCATTGCCCATGATAAAATATTTTTTAAGTTTTCAAATTTAAAACTTTAAACCTAGAGAGTTTCAGGATATTTAACAAATGTCCTTGATTCTATAATGCAATTGTTTCTATCATTGTAACTCTTTACACTTCCATGGGAAAAGTGTTATATTAATGCTATGGTTAGTAGTTTGTATTAGTAACTATAATATTATAGGTAAGCTAAATATTAAATTAACTATGTAAGTGCTTTAAAAAGCATAGTACATATAGATGCCAAATCACTTTCAACAAAACTAGTGATGACCTGTAAAATTGTTTCCCCACCTATTCACCAATTTTCTTGGCCTCTTTTCTTTGGTTTAAATGTCTTGCTCATGTCTGCTACATAAACTTTGAAGATTAAGAGAAAATTTTTCAAAGATTTTTAAAAACAAGCAAAACGTACTGTTGTTCAATGATCATGAAAACAAAACTCAATTGAATATTTTATATTTTTCAGATGAGCTTGGCTCACAGAACAATATTTTATTTTAAAACCTCTCAGTCAACATATTCCCTGATGGAGGTGATGGTGGGGTGGCGGGGGGAGTGGCAGAACTGTAGCTTGTTTTATTGCTATGTTTACTCAATATATTCTTAAAAAACAAGACAAGACAAAAACATGTAAATATTGGCTAACTTAAAGAAGTTTACTAGCAATAACTCTAGAAAACATAACGCAGTGAACTGTGGCTAATAGTTTGAACAGCATTTTGTCATTTTAGTTCAAGAGGGCTGCTAATATATAACATCTTCGATTTAAATAGTAATTCAACTAGATCTGGATGAGATGATTACAACATTTTAAAAATAATGTATTTGTTCGAGTAAAACAATTTCACTGCTTTTGCAAGATAGTTCTGTCAGAGTCACAAACCTTCTTATCATTGGCCTGCAGTATTTAATTAATCATCTTTAAAAATAGAATGAAAAACTACAATAAGACTGCTGAGAACAAGTCCTAATGTGTATGAAGGATTATATTGTTTAATGAGAATGATGGCAAGGAAAACTGAGCTGGCCCCCAAAGAGGAAAATTGTTCAGGGTGTTCTAAAATAGTGAGCAATGTATGCATATGATACGCTAGTTAAACCAGTTCTTTAAACATGGGGTATGTGACTCTGCCCCCATTGCTCCCTCATGAAGAATGCTTTCTAGTTTGTCTTTGATCAATGGTGAGCCTGAGAAAACACAGAACACCTGCTTGTTAATAATAATCACCTGTTCAGAGAGAATAAATATGTGGGTCAGAGTCTGCTTAAGGCTCTCGGCTCTGAATGCTGTTAGCCCCCTGATCCCACTTTGTACCAAAACCAGTTCTGGCAACATAGCAAAACCTTGTCTCTACAAAAAATACCAAAATTAGCTGGGTGTGGCAGCATGCATCTGTATTCCCAGCTACTTGGGAGGCTGAGATAGGAGGATCACCTGAGCCTCCTGAGTAGCTGGGAGGTTGAGACTGTAGTGAGCCATGATCATGCTACCACACTCCAGCCTGGGTAATAGAGTGAGACTCTGTCTCAAAAAATAAAAATTAAAAAATGAATTATTTTGTTGCTTTATTTTGAAAATCGATTGACCATGTATTGTGGATTTATGTCTGAAATCTCTATTCTGTTCTGCTGATAGGTCTATCTATCCACCTGTTGATATCACATCTCATGATAGCTCTATAATGTACTTTAATGTCCGGTGGGGTATGCCATCCAATTTTGTTATTTTTTTTGAAATTAGTTTGCCTATTCTGAGTCCTTTAAATTCCATATATAAGTCAGAATCAACTTATCAATATATACTACCCCTCAAAAAAATCTAACCCTGCTGCAACTTTGAAACTCAATAGCATCAACAGACAAATTGGGAAAAATTAATGACTTTACAACTATGATGATTATATATCTCTCCATATACTTAGGTCTTTTTACAATTCTCTCAATAGTGTTTTGTAGTTTTTAATTGTAATTTTTTTTATATATGTTTAAAAATTGATTCCTAGGTGTTTTATGTTTTCTGATGTTTATTTTATTGGAATTGATGTCTATAAATTTATCTGTATATAGACATACAAAAAAATTATATATATATATATATATATATATATATCGTATTCTGAAGTCATGTTGATTTCAACTTATCCAATTAGTATAAATGTGGTAGATTTTTTCTTAGATTTCTGTGAGTTTTCTATATAAAATCATGGTATTTGCAAATAAAGATACTTTTACTTCTTCATTTCCAATATTTCTTCTTTTTTATTTTTGTCCTTTTCTTTTTTTCCTTACTGCATTGGATTAGATATTTAGTGGAATAATTAATGCAAGTGGTGAGAGGGGACATATTTACTTTCTCATTTTAGGGGAAATGAGTTCAGTATTGTACCATTAAATGTAACGTTAGCTGTAAGATTTTCACAGATGACCTTTTCTTTTTGTCATCATGAATGGATGTTGGATTTTGTTAAATGCTTTTTTTTCTGATCACCTGATTTTTCTTCTTAAATTATATTAATTTTTTTCAAATTTTAAACTAACATAATAGTTTCAGGATAAACCTCACTTTGTGATGATATATTATTTTTCTACAACATTAGATTTAATTTACCAAAATTTTGTTTTGGATTTTTGCATTCATGCCAATGAGGGATACTAGCATGTGTGTTCTTGTCAGAAGCCCTGCTGATGTTTGTATTAGAGTTTTCTAAAAGTTTTTTAATTACTTGAATTATTTCTTCCTTAAATGTTTCATAAGAATTCATCCATGAAGCAATCTGGGATGCTGTCGACAGGATAGAAAGGAAAACTGTGCCCATTTTTAAATGAGCTTCCTTTTCAAAGGAGGGTTTTTGTCTCCTTATTGTAAAACAGCCAGCTCCTGTGTTTCCTCCACAGCCTGCCTCAGTTCCACAGATGGCCCTGGGCCACCTCCACCTTCAGGACCTTTTGACTTCCTCCAGTCCTCATGTGAAATATGTATTTGTTGCCATTGTTCCTCCTTTTTTTTTGCCATTTTCCTCATAATTTATTGTGTTGTTTATTATATTTTGTTAGTATTCTCCCCCTTCTCAGGTACATCAGTATGTCCTAGAGCAGGGCCTGCCCTATCAGCTTCCATGTTCCTAACTCTTGGTGCAGTAACATACACCCAGGGAGTCCCAGAAAATGACTTTGGAGGAGGTTAAGAGTGATGGGGATCATAACCTATGCAGCCCATATTACCAGTTTATGGTACAAATGCAGAGAAAACTCTTATTTTTTTCTTGTTACTGATTTCAGCTCCCAAATACTACATATATATATAATACACACGCACACACACACACATGCACACACACACACATACACACATACACATACACACATATGTATACTTAGATACATATACATATATATATATGCTCTTCCTCTCTGAAGCTTTGCTCCCAAATACTACACATATATATACAATATACACACACACATATGTATACATATACATATATATAAATATATATGCTCTTCCTTTCTGAAGCTTTACTCCCAAATATTACATATATATATATATAATATACACACACACATATGTATACATATACATATATATATACGCTCTTCCTCTCTGAAACTTTACTCCCAAATATTACATATATATATAATATACACACAAATATGTATACATATACATATATATATATATATATATATATATATGCTCTTCCTCTCTGAAGCTTTACTCCCAAATACTACATATATATATAATACACACACACACACACACACGTATACATATGTACAGAGACATTTACATATATATATATATATATATATATCTGCTCTTCCTCTCTGAAGCTTTACTCTTAACCACACAAATTATTCAATAGCCCCTAGGGGTTATTTAGGCCTAAAATATCAGTGCTGCATTTCAATGCTAGACAAAGAGGAAAAACAGAGAAATCTGATTTGTCTAATTGCACAGTTACTTTTTGTTAAACTTTTATTTCCAGTTCAGGGATACATGTGCAGGCTTGTTATATAGGTAAACTTGTGTCATGGGGGTTTGTTGAACAGATTATTTCATCACCCAGGTATTAAGCCTAGTACTCATTAGTTATTTTTCCTGATCCTCTCTCTCCTCCCTCCCTCCACCCTCCAAAAGGCCCCAGTATGTGTTGTTCCTCTCTGTGTCCATGTGGTCTTATCATTTAGTTCCCACTTGTAAGTGAGAATATGCAGCATTTGATTTTCTAGTCCTGTAATTGCACAGTTACTTGGTTGCTTCGATTGTTCAAGAGAAATGCCGTAGGGTCAGATGCATACATCTCCATTTCCTTGTCCTTACTGGTCTGGCTCCCCCAGCATGGCAGTCATGCCCCATGGCTAGCTTCAAAGTCAGGGCTCATGTGCTCACATGCCCAGCATTGTTCCTCATACATGGTGTTTATGGAAGCGTCTGAGAGGGCTTTCTGTCTCAGCACAGGCTGTGCCGGAACTAGGCCTCCCACAGATCCCTCGCCCCTAAGCTACAGACAACAAACTCTTCCCTCCTTGTATGTCCCCATTAGGCTTTGGTGAACCTGATGTTCTCACGCTGTTGCTCAGGTTGAAGTGCAGTGGCATGGTTATGGCTCGCTACAGCCTCAACTTCCTGGGCTCAAGCAGTCTTCCTACCTCAGCCTTCCAAGTCGCTGGGACTATAGCCATTTGTGTAGAGACAGAGTCTTGCTATGTTGCCCAGGCTGGTCTCAAACTCCTGGCTACAAGCAATCCTCCAGCCTCAGCCTCCCAAAGCACTGGGATTACAGGAGTGAGCCACCATGCTGGAGCCCTGATGTTCTTTTCTCCGAGCCGACCTTGGCAAATGCCTCTGTGATTCACGTAGACTTTTATAACTTTCACTCTCAGTAAAGATAACAAAATCACTGTTGAAAAGAAATAAGATGAATCTCTAAAGCCAAGACTTCAGTGTAAGTTGAACGAAAAAAATGTGTCAATCAAGGGAGTACATGTGTAAACAACAGCCAGAACATCTGCCCTGGTCCAATAAAACAAGCCCATTTGCAGATTTATTTCTAGCCTGGCAACAGAAGTAGCAAACAGCTGGGGTGCTGTGGTGTTAGCCAAAGACCCACCTAACATGCCAGTTCCTGTGCTCCATGGAGCAAATTCATATAATAACTAAGATCTCCACTGTATCTTTTTCTCCAGGGAAAGAAAATGTTGATCAGTGATCACAAGTCCCCTGTTGGCCTGGGGGTTGTATTTCTCATTGGAGAATAAGAAACCACTTTCCTGATTTTCATATCTTGATTCTATGAAGTGAGTATATCCACTGAGTGCAGCTCTGATCTCTGTGCTGTCAGATCAGGTTCTGGATCCTGCATTCTGGAAAACTCAAACCTGGTCTGTGTTGAATTTGCCAAGGCAACGCCAATCAGCTTTTTCCAAGTGATATTTAGCTTTCTTGCAAGCACCCTTTCTTCAGACTGCAACACGCACACACACACACACACACACACACACACACACACACACACACACACACACACACACCCCAAACACATTGGTCATAATTGGAGAATGCAAAACTCAGCATTTTGAAAACTTACAAATAAATGAAAACATTCAAGCATTTTTATGTCATTTTTTATCAACAATCTTAGGTAGTTTAACTGAATACTAGCTGAGGAAAAATTACTGTTTAAAGAAATATCCCAGCTAGTATATGAAAAGAAACAATAAAAATGAGTATAGTAATTTAGCAACTTCTCATGAATTAATGAATCCTACGGATATTTAAGTGGCTATTAACATGATTTTAAAAAAAAGATTACCAGAAATACATGGTTCTTGATGAGAAATACATAATTTCAGAGTCTTATTTTCCCAAAATTAAATAAGTAAATCAAGCAAAATCATATCAAGTCTTTATACCCAACTTCCAATTTATTTAAAAAATACTGAAGACAGAGAAAAGCATTGTAAAGTAGACCAGGATGTAATCTGGAAATCCCAGACTGTGGTTGCCAAAAGCTAATCCATTTTCTTTGAAAGATAATCCATTTTCTTCAATAAATAAATTGTAAGAGAAAAAGAAAATGGATGAGAATCTCTAGAGCAAAATAAATGTAAGCCATGTCTTATACTAGGAGATACATTTGGATGCTGATTTGAACAAATTATTTTTTAAGCAACATTTACAAGATGATAGAAAATTTTAATATTGACAAGGTATTTTATAAGTTAAGAAATTTTAAATTTTTATATAAGGTAATCATTTGGTGGTTGTTTTATTTAGAGTTCTTCTCAAGATACATACTATAAAATTTCAGGATAAAACTACATAATGTCCATGGCTTGCTTACTATGGGGGCCAGGACCTGGCAGGATATAGATGAAGCAAGATCATTTTCCACTGATTATTTTGGAAGCTGGGTGATGGAAACACAGGTATTAGTATTACGCTGTAAAGTCAAATTTATACATGTTTGAAATGATTATTCAATATGAAAATTCAAAATACTATTTTTCATAATAAAAAGTTTATAAGTTCACAATAATAGCAGCAATTTGGAAATCCTCAGGCATTACCTGTCACAGAATAATTGACTCAAGGTAGAACTTGTCCAACTCCATGCTGTGCTGTGTATGAACAAAAGCAGAGTTCATTTTGTAGTTGTCAGATTCCTTTTATAACTTCAGGGAAAAAAGTGGGTAACAGGATTGAAATAGAGTGGTGTTACACTGAGAACCATTGAATTTTAAAAGTGGTAAAGAAAATATTAATGACAGTTTTAAGAAATTCTATATACTATATGCTAATAAGTTGTTTTTATGAGTTTTCTAGGTTGTAATTCAAGCAAAATTTATTAACATGAATCAAGATTATAATTTTTGCCATGTATACACAAACATCTTACATATCAAGAAGAAATATAACAATAAGAAGACATTAAAACAGCACCTAAAAGATTTCAAATTTATCATTTATTGGTTACAAAGTGGTATATTTCCAGATTTCCAAAATACATTATCATAACTGAGTTAACTAATATACTCTACTTTGGCCAATGTTATATATTACCCTAAAAAATCATAGAAAGGAGACTTTTAAGAGAATGATCTTCATGGCGGTTGGGAGGCAGGACTAGATTGCAGCTCTGGACATAGCAGTGTGTAGGGGCTTGCATTGTGAATTTTAACTCCAGATGCACTGCAAGCACAATCCAGCAGTCCTGAGAGGACCCACAGACCCTCTGAAGGAAGTGGACTGCTCCTGCAGGGCCTGGGAGATTCCCCCCAAGACTGTGAGTGCCCCAGTAATATGACAAAACAAGACTTTTCAACACCCCCAAAATCATACTAGTTCACCAAGCAATGGATACAAACCAAGAAGAAATCCCTGATTTACCTGAAAAAGAATTCAAAAGTTTAGCTATTAAGTTAATAAGGGAGGGACCAGAGAAAGGCAAAGCCCAATGCAAGGAAATTCAAAATATGATACAAAAAGTGAAGGAAGAAATATTCAAGGAAATAGATAGCTTAAAGGAAAAACTAAAAAAAAATTTCAGGAAACTTTTAGAAATGTGGAATGCTCTGGAAAGTCTCAGCAATAGAATTGAACAAGCAGAAGGAAGAGGCTGGGTGCAGTGGCTCATGCCTGTAATCCCAGCACTTAGGGAGGCTGAGATGGGCAGATCACAAGATCAGATCAAGACCATCCTGGCTAACATGATGAAACCCCATCTCTACTAAAAATACAAAAAATTAGCTGGGTGTGGAGGCACACACCCATAATCTTAGCTACTCTGGAGGCTGAGGCAGGAGAATCACTTGAACCCAGTAGGCAGAGGTGGCAGTCAGCTGAGATTGCACCACTGCACTCCAGCCTGGGCAACAGACCAAGACTATCAAAAAGAAGAAGAAGAAGAAAGAAGAAAGAAGAAGAAGAAAGAAGAAGAAGAAGGAGAAGGAGAAGAAGGAGAAGGAGAAGAAGAAGAAGAAGGGAAGAAAGAAAGAAAGAAAGAAAGAAAGAAAGAAAGAAAGAAAGAAAGAAAGGAATTTAGAGTTTGAAGACAAAGCCTTTGAATTAACCCAATCCAACAAAGACAAAGAAAAAAGAATAATAAAATATAAACAAAGCCTCAAGAAGCCTGGAGTCATGTTAAATGACCAAACCTACGAATAATTGGTATTCCTGAGGAAGAAGAGAATTCTAAAAGCTTGGAAAACATATTTTGGGGACTAGTCAAGGAAAACTTCCCTAGCCTTGTTACACACCTAGACATTCAAATACAAGAAGCACAAAGAACACCCGGGAAATTCATCATAAAAAAGATCTTCACCTAGGCACATTGTCATTGGGTTATCCAAAGTTAAGTTGAAGGAAAGAATCTTAAGACCTATGAGACAGAAGCACCTAAAAGGTGCTTTTAAAAAACCTTTATAGGTTTTCATATAATGGAAAACCTAACAGATTTCTCAGCAGAAACCCTACAAGCTAGACGGGTTTGGGGCCCTATCTTCAGCCTCTTCAAACAAAACAATTATCAGCCAAGAATTTTATACCCAGCGAAACTAAGCATCATATAGGAAGGAAAGACACAGTCTTTTTCAGACAAACAAATGCTGAGAGAATTCACCATTACCAAACCACCACCACAAGAACTGCTAAAAGGAGCTCTAAATCTTGAAACAAACCCTGGAAGCACATCACAACAGAACTTCTTTAAAGCATACATCACACAGGACATATAAAACAAAAATACAAGTTAAAAAACAAAAACAAAACAAAAAAACACAAAGTACGTAGGCAACAAAGAGCATGATGAATGCAACGGTAGCTCACATTTCAATACCAACATTGCATTTAAATGGCCTAAATGCTTCACTTAAAAGATACAAAACTGCAAAATGGATAAGAACTCACCAACCATCTACTGCCTTCAGTAGACTCACCTAATACAAAAGGACTCACATAAACTTAAAGGAGTGGGAAAAGGCATTTTATGAAAATGGACAGCAACTTTAATTACATTAGATAGTTACTTACTGAGTACTGACCATGTGCCAGAGACTATGTTAAGTGCTGGGCACATGGCAGTTATCAAGCTTGAAGCCACCCTCAGAAGCCTGTAAGAGGGGAATTTAACCTGGTTGCACCTGCTGGCTTGCAGGTGGATGGGTGGCCTTTTAATGGGTGACATTTCAGCTAAGACTAAAAGAATAAATAAGACTTTGTCAGGTGTAGATGGAGATGTAAATAAACCAAAGGCTAGGAGAAGGAAATTGTAGAGTTCTTAGAGAGCTGAAGGGAGTCCTGTGGGGCTTTAGTACACATGACAAAGAGAAAGAGTTAGAAAATCAAGCTGGAAAGATGAGCTGAGGCCAGACCCTTACAAGCTACACTAAGGACTTTTAGATTTTATCTTAAGGGTAGTAACAAATACAATCACTAACCTGTCCTATTATGTTCTATTAAATCAGAGAATGAAAGAGTGTAACTTATTAGAGAGGGAGTGAATACAGTGTAGAACATTACTTGCTGTCATCCTCATTGTTTCGAAACAGAGCATTTGATTAAACAAATCAATAGTGTCACTTTATCTTTAGAAAGGTGATTCCATTAAAATACAATTTCAGTCTAAAGAAACAGATCAATGTCTAATGTGTTGCTAGTTACGACATTTTTGTTTGTGATTCTGATCACTTCAAGAACTCTGCAGTATGTGCACTTTGTCCTGTGATCCATAATTAGGTGGTTGGCTATTCTAATCTAAAAACCAAAAACTCCTGGAGCAACATGACTTCTTGCTGGGTGGGAGCTGGGGTTCAGCTATGTCTTCCTGCTAAAATGACCTGATTACTCCCAGCCCTGGTACTCAAATCCATTTATTTTTTAAGGGTTCAGAAGCCTTCTGAGAAAAGGATTCATGGTAGTTACAAGATTAGGGTTCAGATACACAAGCAAGTCTTATAAGGAAGAGTTAGGAGTGGAGAAACTAAAGGCAAATTATAAGGAAGTCCTGTGTCGCCCAGAAATGTCTTCAACCCAATGGAAAAACAATGTGACAGTGACTCTGTGGGAGTCACCAGACTTCAAACAGCAGCAGTCACGTCTGTTGAGGAACTCGACTCAACCCTGCCATGCTGGCAGCATGCAAGCTTGGAAATGACCAGCAGAAGTGTGGCCTTTGTGGGGGGATCAAAACTTCTGAGTTCAGGGCCTGAACTCAGAAGAGTTGCTGCAGCAGAAAGGGGAGCCTTGGCAGCCCTGTCCCACAGCAGCAACAGCAGTGGCACCTTCACGTGTCCCCTACAATACATCAAGAGCAGGTCAGCCTGAGCAGGTGCTGGCCTCCAAGAGCAGCAGGAGGATCATCAGGAAAGTGCAGCCATGCTGTGATTTGCTCGAGAAGGGCCTGTGTGCTTAAAGCAGGCTAGCGATGTGGTCCAGGCATGCTTCACCCTGAGGCTTTTAATCAGAGTGTGGAAAAGACAGCAGCGAAGCTGTTCTGGGAGAAACGTCATGACTGGCAGTCTGAAACATCTCCTGGGGTGACACCATCCCAAGCAAAAAGCTCAAGCATTTGTGACAAGGCCCTACACTTTATGAGAGCTGAAGCAAATGACAGCCACCCAAACCTTAAAGGAGGCTTGACTCCCCGGTATTTTACTCATCTTGGATGCTCCACATCAAAGCAGGCCTGTGCCATCCCTGTGAAGACCTGCCTTTGGAGCCAGCATGGCGAGGTGAGGAGGGGATCCAGCCTCGGCCAGCCACTGTGCCAGAAACAGCCTCTTCCCGTAACCCTCAGCCACAATCTAATCATTGGAATCTCAAAGGAAAACTGGAAAAGAAATCCCAGGGGGTTTCTGGGAGCTCCTCCTTCTCAGCAACTTCTAAACTCTATTTTGCTTATAATCCTGAAATCCAGAGGCTTACCAAGGCAAAAAAAAAAAAAAAAAAAAAAAAAAGCCTAGCTATGCCATTGCTTAAAAGAGTGGATGGAACCTTCCTTACATCCACATCACAGCAAGTGCTATCCTAGTGATCATCCCAGGGAACTGGACTGCTACAAAGGATGGCTAAGCTACTAATCTAAGACAGAAAACTCTCAGTAGCCCCAAATGGTTGCCTGCTTATTTAGCTGATAACTGGAATATATGTCCCTTTTCAGCAGGCCCCCATGATAGACTATGTGAAGACCTGCATGTTACTTCAGTTTCTTACTGTGAGTCAATCATTAGGCTCAGCAGAAAAAGAAGAAGAACCCTAAGGGTTGAGCTGTGGGCACATGACATGTTTCACAATTATGGAAAATAAAAAAATTAGTGGATTGAAAATATTATAATATAGTGGTCAAGAAATTTAACACATTAAAAGAATCAGGATGAAACTTCAGAAGCTTCCCCCATTACAATTGTCATATTTAATTATAAAAAAAACAAAAAACTTCTAATTGACTGCCACTAATTCATCATTTTGGTGGAAAAATTACTTAAATCCGGCCTGAAGATTATGGAAAAAAAAAAACACTTAAATAGAGGAATTTTCTCTCTTTCTTGACTTACCCTATTGTAATCATGTTAATTTCAATTGTACTTATTTCTGCTTAAGATTATATTTCATTTGAGTAAATGAAAAACAAAATCCAATAACTGTAAATGAATTTGCTAATCTTAAGGAAGTAATCAGTTCCTTTAAATATGAATTAAATTAGACAGCAATTTCACACGATCATATTGCTAGACAGATAACACTTAGAAAAAGAAAGTAAGCCAGTTGCAAGAGACTGTATTTTCTAAATATCTAAGTCCTCATGGCATTGTGTGCTTCTGAAAGCAAGTTTTTAATTATTTAAAAAATCAAACAGTATCAGACCTTGACTTTATAAATTAGACTGTTGATGAAGTGCCTTTTCAGCTTCATTACTGTGAAGAGAATGAATGTGATTAGGCCCTAGAAGTGTTCCTTCTCTTTTGTTAGATTTATTACTTCCTCTAAATTAATTCCCTTGCCTTCTCATGTGTGCTTTCACCTCCCTGAGTGGCCAAAACAAACTTTTTAAAAGTTCTGTTCAGAAAAGCAATTATGAGTAATAAGTTAGAGTTATAAGCATCAAGGTACAGATGGTTTAAACCTAGAGAGTATTACTAACAGGGCTATGAAAAGAAAATGTCGGGATGATTTCAAAAATTGAAGATCACAACCTGCTATGAATTCGTATAAGTGATTTCAATACCATCCATTATATCCTATAGGGAAGAAAATAGAGCACATGGATGAAGCTTAATATTTAAAATGATATTATAGCATGCATGTAGAGAGGTACACATATCTTAATTGAATGGATCAATGAAGTTTTACATATGCACTATACATATATACACTTCCATAGCACTAGCACCCAGGTAAAAATATCAAACACTGTATTAGATCCCAGGGCTGACATAAAGCACCACACCCTAGGGGTGTAAGCAACAGAAACTTACGCCTCATACTTCTGGAGGCTGGAAGTCCAGGATCAGAATGTTGGTAGGGTTGGCTCCTTCTGAGGCTGAGAGGAAGAATCTGTTCCATGCCTCTCCCAGCTGCTGCTGGTTGTTTAGAATCTTTGGCATTCCACAACTTGGAGATTCGTCACCCCAGTCTCAGCTTTCATCATCACGTGGACTTCTCCTGTCTCTCTTCACACAGTCTTCTCTCTTTGCATGTCTGTCTGTGTCCAAGTTTCTAATTTTTATCAAAACAGCAGTCATACTGGATCAGGACCCACCCTAGTGATGACATTTTAACTTGATTAGCTTTCTAAATATAAGGTCCCATTCTGAGGCACTGGGGGTTAGGACTTGACATATCTTTTTATGGAACACAATTCAACACATGACAAATGCCTACAACACCTCATATGGATCCTTCCTACTTCTGAGCATAGACTAAATCCTCCCCCCAGAGAAGACTAGTGTTCTGACTTGTATTACAGAGATTAATTTTGTGCCTGTTCTTTAACTTAATGGAATCATACACTGTGTACTCTTTTTTTTTGTTTTTTTGTTTTTTGTTTTTTTTTGGCTTATTTTGCTCAACTTGTCTGTGACATTCATCCATGTTTTTGTAACAATGATCACTTGTTATTTCACAGCTGTGTAGTAGTCATTCTCTTGATGAACATTTTGGTCGTTTCCAGTTCTTAACTATTATATATGACGCTGCCATTGGCTCTGGCACACATTACCATTTATCTTGATCATAGACTTGCAGAACAGAAGAGCTTTAGTAGATATTGCCATATATCTTTTTAAGGATATTGTACCAAACTACACTTCCATTGACATTTAAAGCTATAGCTAATGTCATGCTTGTTTTCTTTTATGATTGATGTATTTCTTGGTCCTGTTTCAAGAAATTTCTGCCTACAGTATGTCACAAAAAAATTTATATATTTTTCCTAGAAGTGTTATCATTCTTCTTTTCATGTCATTCTTTTCGTATCTTAAATTTTTTTGTGAATGGCAAAAGGTAGGGGATTAAAGATTAAGGCTCATTTTTTGCTTTACGAATATTCAACTGCTCTTGCACTATTTAATAAAAATACCATTTTCCCCTATTAAATTGAATTGGCAACTTTGTTGTGACTTTAATTATAGAGGGGTGTGTTTCTAGACCCCCTGTTCTGTTTCAATTGTTTATTTATTTTTGCACTGATACCATATTGTTTTAATTACTGAAACTTTATAACAAATCTTGAAATATAGTAATGTAATTCCATCAACTTTGGTCTTATTTTTAAAGATTATCATGCCTATTCTAGGTCTTTTGTATTTCCACGCAAATTTTAGAATCAGTACTCAATTTTCACAAAACCTTAATGGGATTTTTCTTTGTATTTCATGTAATGTGCATATTAACTAAGAAACAGTTGACATGTTAAAAATATTGAGTTTCCTATCTATGAACATAGAATATCTCTATTTATTTATGTTTCTTAACTACTGTTAAAATATAAACCATTAGTGCTGTAGCTGCTTTGGCTGAAATAAAACAACAATTCTTTGTAATGGGGCAGAGAGAGTAAAACATGTGAAATCCATTGATTGCTTCATTCAAAGTCCAGTGAATGTATTAAATACGTTGAAATGGGAAGATATTAAATTGGTATACTCTATATAGATTATCATGAACATGGTTAGCTTTACTAAACATGAATGCATTCAAAATACATTAGAATCATTACAAGAAACCATGAAATATTTTAATACAAAAGGCTATTTATCTTGAAGCAAGTGTATTTAAAAGAGAATTTTTCTTTTATAGAAAGGCAAGTGTTCCAAATTTGCTGTCTTCTTCTGTGAGGACAAGTGGCCAGTAGCATGCTGCCTAGATAGCATTCTCAAACTCTAAGTGTGCATCAGAATCACCTGGACAGCTTGCAAGGCACAGATTGCTGGGTCCCGCCCCTGCAGGTTCTGATTCAGTAGGTCTGGAGTGTGGCCAAGGGTTTGCATTTATTACAGTTTTCCAGGTGAGATCCATGCTGCTGATTCAGGAAGGATACTTTGAAAGCCATTAACTTAGAACTTCGTGACATTTACACACCACACACACACAATCTGCACCTTTTACACGAATGTGGCCCCTTAAGAATAAATGAAAATGTAACTGCTTTATTTTTTATTTTGGTGAAATATGCGCAAAATTTACAATTCAGTTCAGTGGCACTGAGCACATTCACATTGTTGTGCAACCGTCACCACCAGCCATGCACTGGACACTTTGATCATCCCACACTACGTTTCTGTACCCATTAAATAATATCTCTCCATTCTCTCTTCCTGCAGCCCCTGGTGATCACCATTCTACTTTCTGTCTCTAACTACTCTAGGTACTTCATATAAGCAGAATGACTCAATGTTTGTCATTTTGTATGACCTACTTCACTTAGTGTAATTCTTCCATGTCGTAGCATGTATCAGAATTTTACCCCACTTTATGACTGAATAATATAGCAGTCTTTTTTAAAGCATGTGTTACATAGAGGATATTTTGAAAGTGAATGTGTTTCTATGTTTTGTAATTTGAGTGTGTTGCAAACAATGTGAGTCACCTATAGATACTCTTTTATCTTCTCCTTAAAAGTTGAAAACATAATTTACGAATTTATTTTAAAATCTGTAAAATGGAAATTTTAAGTAGATTTTTAAATTATTTGTCAAAAAATACATCAGCTTCCTCATAGTCTGCAAGGACAATTCATTAACATCAGGCAAAATTGAAAATTTCTAAAATCCTCTCCCAATTATTGAATGGGATTGAAAAATGAATGTCAGGATATTTTAAAGGAGCCAGTTTTGATTTCTTTTTTGTTAAAACTCTTCATAAATGATCTTTCTCAGCTACAAAAGCTATTAAAATTGAGTAATGCTTTTATCACATAAAGTGAACTTAGGTCTAATTCTTTGCATTACTGTGTACAGAATATTAAGCCAAGATTTTTTAAAATAAGATATTTTCTAACATGCTGTTCTTTCTAAATCATTGATCATATTTTTGTGAAAGCAAAAAGTATTTGCTATCATTTCATAACAAATGTTTTTAAAAATATAATTTCACCTTCATCTTACATCTTCAAATTTTTATTTTTGCATGTTTTAGATAGTAAATAATGCATTAGTAGGGTAACATTGTAAAATCCCTGCAAGTAAATATGTGCATATCAAAGATACAGACTCAAAAATTCTTATCAACAAATGTGTATATTAAAAAATATATGGACAGTGATGTGTGTGTATGTGTGTTCATGCACATTTCCCTGCTCTAGTACTTAAGGTGTCAAAAGTTGCCTTGATTTCACTTAAGATGATAACTTTGAGGCACAGAAAATAGTTTTCTCCTGAGGAATTAGTGTAGAGTCTTGAGGCTGTGAGGTCACCTGTCCTGAGAGTAGCTTTTATCTTTTGGTCTCTAAAACATTCAGAATTCAGATATCACCTCCTTCTCCCAGGAAGCAAGTTAAGGACAACTTTCAGACTGGGTGTGTGAAGTGCTGGACACAGGCGGTATTTCTGCACTAACATTTGAGGTCATGTTCTCAATGCAAACAATTATCTAATGACTTGTAAGTTTTCAGGTAACTACTTTTAACATGTCAAGAGCTAGCTAACAATGTTTCAGCATGCTGATACTTCCAGTAAACCAGTAAAAACGTGTATACATATTTATTTTATCCTCCTGACCTCAGGCAGAAACATTTTCACTAGGTACAGTAGTTATAGTGAGGACTAGAAATTTGAGAACAGATAATGTCTGTATGCCACCTGGAGAGGACTAACCTCTAGCATCCTTTTAATGTGAGACTAGTGAGGGGAACGTGTCCATGAGGAAGCTGGGCTCTGGGGCCTGGGCCTGGAGTAAATGAGGAACATATACAACAAGCAGAAGGCCTATTAGTAGCTTTACAGACTTTGGAAACAGAAGTTATGCATTTTCACATAGACTTCCCGAGAGCAGCCAGTCGAGATAAGGACATTCAGAAACCCGGTAGCAGAGGCGAGACTCTGCGTTAACCAGTTCTAGGTGGTTCTCTCACAGGGCTCGGACTTAAACTATTCTGTCCCGCCCTCTGGATGTGACTGAATTCTGGCCAAGAAGATAGTGGCAGAAGTGATGGCCATGACTTAGTAGCCTGCCACAAAACTTCCTGCATCACTGCCCACGGTTTTTCTTCCCTGTCTGCGTGGAAGGCCATGGGATTAGAACAGCAGCGTTGGAAAATGGAAGCAGCCTGCAGTCATCACTTTCCAGAAAGTTTCCAGGGAAAACCTAAGGAGGACCTAACTGAGACCATCTTGTGAGTTTATTTTGTTAAACTATTGAGATTTGGAGGATTTTTAAGAATGATTATTACTGAAGTCAGCTTAGTTGTGCTTAGTTTTCCTAAAACTCCCCTTAATATGTGATCAGTGTGGCAGCTCCACTGCACACAAAAGGGAGTGTGAGCCACAAAAAAAGAGTTTACCTTTCCTGTCTCAGAGCTCAAAGTGCAGGTGAGAAACTTCAAAGGGACCCTGGTCATGAGACATTCCCAGGACTTGCCAGAATAGACTCGACCCAAGCCACTCTATGACTTATCATTTGCCAGGACTAACATGACCCTAGGTGATGACAATAAGGACATAAGAGGTTTGGAAATGGCCAAGTAAAAAGAGTGGGCTGGAAGTTGTCCAAGTTTTGGCATCCTTCTATGACACATCTTAGCTATCTACCATTATGAGAATTGAATGAATAAGGTCTGTAGGATTCAAGTGTTGGCATCTACCCCCACCACTGTTATGTGATTATTGAACTTGAGGAGTAAAGGAAAGAGAGGGTCAGTGGTTAATGCTTCCATATGTAACCTAGTATTTCATGCTTCATATACATACAAAGTATCCATGTTCTGCCTACAGAAAATCCTGGAAGATAGTAGCAAAATGGGGACGAATGGCATTATTCTATGGCTCTTTGGCTGGGGTGGTTTTATCTGGAGATCCTTATCCAACTCCACCCTCATATAAATTCCTAGAGCTTTATTTTTATTTTTTCTTGTTCAAATTTATAGCATACATGAGAAAACTTATTACATGTATATAATGTATAGTGATCAGTTCATGGTGTCCATCACTCAAGTGCATCTCTGTTAACTTATAGTCACACTACTCTACTATCAAATGTAGAATTTATTTTCTTCTATCTAATTATGTGTTTGTACCTCTAACCACTTCTCTTTATTCTCCCCCTTCTCCCTGATCTACTCTCCCAGTCTGTTATCTAGTTTTCCACTCTCCTCCTCCATGTGTTCAAATTTTTTAGCTCCCACATGTAAGTGTGAACACATGATATTTGTCTTTCTGTGTCTGACTTATTATAATCAAGATAATGACCTTCAGTTTCATACATGTTGCTGCAAAACACATGATTTCATTCTTTTTCTATGGCCAAGCAGTATTTCATTGTGTATATATACCACATTTTCTTAATCCAATCATCCAGTGACGAACATTTAGGTTGATTCCATATCTTTGCTATCGTGAATAGAGTTGCAATAAATATGCCATGCTGGTATCCCTTTGAAATACTGATGTCTTTTCCTTTGGGAGGATGCCCAGGAGTGGAATTGCTGAATCAAATGGTGGTTCTATTTTCAGTTTCTTGGAGGAACTCTCCATACTGCTTTCCATAGCAGCTGTACTAGTTTACATTCCCACCAACAGTGTGTAAGAGTTTCCTTTTCTGCACATCCCTGCAGCATCTGTTATTTTTGTCTTTTATATCATAGCCATTCTGACAGAAGTTAGACAATATCTCACTGTAGTTTTGATTTGCATTTTTCTGATAATTAGTGTATTGGTCTGTTTTCACACTGCTAATAAAGACATACTTAAGACTGGGCAATTTACAAAAGAAAGAAATTTATTGGAATTACGTTCCATGAGGCTGGGGAGGCCTCATAATCATGGCAGAAGGCAAGGGAGGAGCAAGTCACGTCTTACATGGATGGAAGCAGGCCAAGAGAGAGCTTGTGTGGAGAAACTCCCATTTTTTTTAAAACTATCAGATCTTGTGAGACTTATTCACTATCACAAGAACGGCACAGGAAAGACTCACCCCCATGATTCAATTCCCTCCCACTGGGTCCCTCCATGACATGTAGAAATTGTGAGAGTTACAATTTAAGATGAGATTTGGTGAAGACACAGACAAACCATATCATTCCACCCCTGGCTCCTCCTGAATCTCATGTCTTCACATTTCAAAACCAATCATGCCTTCCTAATAGTCCCCCAAAGTCTTAACTCATTTCAGCATTAACTCAAAAGGCCACATTCCAAGGTCTCAGCTGAGACAAGGCAAGCCACTTTCACTTATGAGCCTGTAAAATCAAAAGCAAGTTAGTTACTTCCTAAATAAAAAGGTGGTACATGCACAGGGTAAATACAGCCACTCCAAATGGGAGAAATTTGCCAAAACAATATGGCTACAGGTCCCATGCAAGTCTGAAATTCAGTAAGGCAGTCAGATCTTAAAGGTCCAAAATAGTCTCCTTTCACTCCATGTCTCACATACAGGTCACACTGATGCAAGAGGTGGGTTCCCATCATCTTGGGCACCCTTGTGGCTTTGCAGGGTACAGCCTCCCTCCCAGCTGCCTTCATTGGCTGGCATTGAGTGTCTGTGGCTTTTCCAGGCACACAGTGGAAACTGTTGGTGGATCTACCATTCTGGAGTCTGGAGGATGGTGACCCTCTTCTCACAGCTCCACTAGTCAGTGCCCCAGTAGGGACTCTGTGTGGGGGCTCTGACTCCACATTTCCCCTCCACACTGCCCTAGCAGGGGTTCTCCATGAGGGCCCCACCCCTGCAGCAAACTTTTGCCTGGACATCCAGGTATTTCCATATATCCGCTGAAATCTAGACGGAGGTTCCCAAACCTCAATTCTTGACTTCTGTGTACCCACAGGTTCAACACTACAAGGAAGCTGGCAAAGCTTGAAGTGTCCACCTTCTGAAGCAACAGGCTGAATTGTACCTTGGCTCATTTCATCCATGGCTGGAGCAGCTGGGACACAGAGCACCAAGTCTGAATAAGAACACACGTCAATGTCTGTGCTCATGCCTCTAATCCCAGCACTTTGGGAGGCTAAGGTGGCAGATCACCTGAGGTCAGGAGTTCAAGACCAGCCTGGCCAACATGTGAAACCAAAACCCTGTCTCTACTAAAAATACAAAACAGCCAGGTGTGGTGGCAGACACCTGTAGTCCCAGCTACTTGGGAGGCTGAGGCAGGAGAATCACTTGAACCCAGGAGGTGGAGGTTGCAGTGAGCCAAGTTTGCACTACTGCACTCCAGCCTGGGCAAAAGAACAAGACTTTGTCTCAATTTAAAAAAAAGACTCTAAAGGAAACGCTGCTGAAGACTTTGGAGTTTGGGGTGGGAGCAACAGTGGTCAGGGGTCTAGGTCGATGGGGTCACAGCTGACATGGGTGGCTGCCAAGCTTGTGACCACAGAAAAAGTTGTTGCAAACATGCATCCTGACTGTGCTCACATGGTGACCTGACCATCTGTGTCTGGACACCCTCTTTGCACCATTTGCTTATTCTTACCCAAGTTAACATTTGTCACCAAACTGCTCATAGGAGCTCTCTGGTGAAAACTCTTCAACTGCATCTCCTGACATAGCATTGCTTCCTAATACTTTTGAAAGTTCTTCCAGTAGCAGAGGAGATGAAGCATGTAGTTCTGACAGGGTTAGGGTTACGGCCAAAGGCAGGCCAACACTTCAAAGATAAAATGTCTAACTTAGGTGTCATGATTCACTTTAAAGACTAATGTGAATTTTTCAGTCTATTCCTTCTCTGTTTTAAAATTGCTGTTTTAAATAATGCTTTAACCATAAGTAAAATCATGCTCCAGGAGGATGTGTTGCATGTATCTGTGGTTTCGTGTACCATTCTAAGTATGAGGAAAGACATGGTCCTGTTAGAGAGGCATGGCCTAAATGACAACACCCAAATGTCTTTGTGCAACGTACATGACTTTGTGACTCTGTGCAGCATGTCTCCAGTCTGAGAAGTCCTAACTTGTGCTGTGTCCCATGCTCCAGCCTGTGACCCTTTTCTGAATGCCAAGTTATTTTATTCCTCTGTGCCTCTGTACACATTGCTTCCTCAGCCTGGATTGTCTTTTCTTGTCTTCTCCAATTATTAACTTATATTTTGTTTTCAAGACTCATTCATGTTTCACCTTCTCGACAAAGCTCTTTCCCATCCTAGACACTCCCTCCTTTTGACATTCTCTCCATTCCTCTCTGTTGTCATGTTACACACTGTAGTTCTATTTCCCCTCATCATACTGAACTTCTTGAGGACAGGGAAGTATCTCATTCATCTTTGTACCCTCAGCACACAGGAAGATGCCTGGCATAGATTGCTTGATCAATAACCAGCTGAATGAGTGACATATGTTTCTTTTATGCATATATTCCCACATGCAGGTGTTTTTATCTTTCACTTTATTCTAGTATTATTTTTCCAATGTTTTTTACATCACATGTCTCACAAGCCTATTAAGATATTAATTAACTAAATGAAAAGTGTGTTCTTGTGGTGGTTATGTAATGATTCAATGTTGTCCACGTATAAACAGCCCACGTGAAGAAATATGATCTAAGAGTTGTTTTCTGCTGCTGATTTGATCTGTATCTCTCAAGACTGTGTTTTCACTTACTTAAATTGAGTGGTTATCCCAGACAGATGGCCCTTACCAATCACAGGAACCAAGTTATTATAAACAAAACCTAATTGCGAAGACAATTTTTGCTCTTTTATTGCATTTTTAAAATATCTTTATGTTATCCATCTTTCAAAACAGGGGTGGAAAATCATATGGTCCAACTATTTCAACTCTCTCATTGTCTGTTCTTAAGAAATTCAAGGTAGGAAAAAAATATTTTATGATTTCCATTTTGAGAAAACTGTTCTGTTTTCATTATGTACTAGTTATTGAAAACATAGCTTCAGAATAGTTATAAATTTCCTATTTAATAAGCTCATTTTGCTCTCAATTTTTTCCTATTTACATAGCGTAATAGTTCTCAAATTCAGATCTAACTGTGTTATTCGCCTGCTGAAATCCTTCCTTATATGGCCTTGAGAATGACAGCCAAACTCCTGAGCATGACATCAGGGTCTTTCCAGCCAGGCCTCATCTGTTCCCCAGCCTTGGGTGCACACACACCACTATCACCACCTAGACCAGACCACTTACGTGTTCCAACATATTTTCATGTCTCTCTACCTTTACATGTCCCTTCCTCAGCCTGCTATGTTATACACACACACACACACACATGCATGCACATGCACACAGTCACACATGCACACAGTCACACATGCACACACATATATCCACATCCTCACACACTCACACCTACATGCACACACACTTACACACACTGTTACCCCTGCCCTGTTTATGGCATATTTCTTCCCAGCTCACCCTAAAGGTAGCCTCTTTCTGGAAGCCTTGTCTTTTTTTGCATTGTCTGTGTAACATACAGAGAAATAGATGTATTGGTCAATCCTGAAATTGGTTATTACTGCCTGTTAGTTAAGTCAGCAACTGAAAATACACGTTTAGAAACATGCTGATTTGAATTATTTCCCTTGGCTATACACAAAGCCTAAAGTAGTCAGAATCCCATGTGCTTCATTTCTCTCGTTGTTCTGTTAGATAGGACCTTACATTCACCATCTGTCAGACACCAAGGTAGACCAAACTTGGATCATTTTTTTAACATGAAAGAATTAAAAATAGTGTCATTTTCACTTGCAGCTGAGTTGTTACTATTCCCTCCTGAATAGGATTATATGCAGACAGGACTGCTGTCTGAAGACACTTATGACTTGGTGAGAAAGTAAGTCTTAAACATGTGTAAGGAAAAGTGAGCTATGCACATGTGTGTGCATGTGCATGAGTGTACTCACAGCATAAGTGAAGGTGCATAGCAGTGGGGCTGAGGGATTCTCTGTGCAGCACTGAGTAGCCATCAATACTAGTATGAAGGCAGGAATGAGGTGGAGTGGAAGGGACAGATAGAATCTTTTCAGTGGAATGTCTTAAAAGCCAAGTTAAAGAAGAAAAATACCCAAAGAGATGGGACATCTGTGAAAGGCTTGTTAATCTTCAGGATAATAAATCTGCTGCAGTAGATGAAATAGATGGGATAAGGGGAAGGGGTATATATGGTCGGGCAGGTGGTCTGTGTGTGGTCTAGTATTTGCAGTGGAAAGGGGAAGAACACAGGGGCTGAGCTCCACAGAGGCAGTGATGTCAGGCTCTGCACGTTCTTTGACCAGCCTGATAAATATGATGGAGGGAGCAGGACACCCTTCAATGACATCCCTCCAAGCACAGAATGAGATAAAAATCCATGGTGTGGCACGTAAGCCCTACAGGCTCTTACCTACCATGTAGCCTACTGCTAACGCTGCTTCAGCTACAGGGACCTCTGGTTTTTCCTGGCTCATGTCGAGCTCTGTCCTGCCACAGGGATTTCACACTTGCTCTTACCTCTGCCTGGCACTCTTTCTCAGCTTCTCATGGCTGGCTGTCCCACCTTGTCAGGTGGCCACGCAGCATCGCCGTGTCAGCAAGCCTTTCTCCACCATCCTAATCCATCCAGCACTTGCCCATCTCCATCCATTTCGAGCCATGGAGATTTATTTTTCTACACAGCACTCGTTCCTACCTGACATTATAACAAACGTGTTTTGGCTACTTGTTTACTGTCTTCCTCTCTAATTACAACACAAGCTTTATGAGGGCAAAGACTCCATTCTGTTTAACGATGTATGACCAGAAGAACCTAGACAAATGCCAAGCTCTGAGCGAGTGCTCAGCAGATCAATTCTGGAAAATGGCCAGGGCGGCGAATGAGCGTGGGAGAAGAAGCTGTGAAAATGATGAAAAGTTAATCCCGGATGACTGTAAACAAGGCACAGAAATAAGCTTTTGGGGACAAGGGGCAACTGGCCTAAGATTAAGACTGTAGATGTCACCACTGCAAGTCAAGATGAGACTGAAATCTCTGCTTTTATTCTCAGTTTCCAGATTCTTCACTGAACAGCAATTTATTCATTTCTTTTTCAACACTATGTAAAGAAGGACTATTTTGGCCTTATTTCCACTGAATTGTCCATAATATAGACATCAGATACCAAAGTGGGTTTGAGGCAGATCTCCATGTGCCAATTCCAAAAGGAAATTGTGAAAAACGAGGACCTCTCAGCCAGATTCAAGATATAAAAATGACCAGGATATACGGAGAACAGCAATGTTTGGAAATACATTTCTTTGCTGAGAGCTGCCTTCTTCCTCTCAAGGCTAGTGAAGAGAATCTTCCACGGAAACACCCAGAGAGCTCTGAGATGTGTTTGCCACAGTTGGGAGGTGCAAAAGATTAGTGTCTGACTCCCATACTGGGTACACAGAAGGTGAAAAATATGTCCACTCCACACAGCTCCATGGACATTTTCCTCTCCCAAGACTTACTGATCCAAGAGATATGTCTGGAGACCAAAGATGAACAACAACAAAACCAGAGAGATGGAGCACTCTGAGTTTTTCCCAAGAGAATTTCTGCAAAAGAGCGAGAAGACCCCAACATTGAGATTCTGCTATGGGTAGGGTGTTGGAGGTAATGAGAAGAAAGGACTGTCACCAGTGTCATAGAAATTGCCATTGGAGGGAACACTTGTGGAATATTCTAAACATCCCCAACACATCGATGAGAGAGAAGATTTAACCATTTGCCAGTTGCAGGGATGATGGAGCCACAGACAGATAAAGAAATGTCTTAGCAGCTTAACTCTGCCCTAGCACCTTGCCTTCCCCACTTCTACAGAGGCATCCATAAAACCAGTAGTGATAGGGGAGGAAACATGAGACTAGGGATGGTGTAAGCCAACAAGCTTCCTTTCTCTTTCCTCTCTGTCTTAACCAGAGGCCAGTGGCCACCCACTTCTAGCCTGAGCATAGACGAGAGGGAAGTTCTACTTTAAATGGAGATGCAAAGATGTAGAATTCTCTTCCTCTTTCTCTTCTCATCACTTTCCTTCCTGAACAATTTAGTGCAAGAGGTGAGAGATAGATTATATACAGGGGAATTGGTCAAATAAGTAAATCTATTTCTAATGATTCTTAATACAAGGATCACTGTATTACAATGGAGGGAGTTACAAATATGAAAAGGAAGATGACTAGAATAAACTGATGATGTTGGATTGGAACTGGAGATATCTGTGTGAACTCAAGGCTCAGATGGACAGATACACATAGGTGTAAATGTCTGTATACGTATAGATATTTTCTAAATCTCTGCATTGAGAGAGTCTGGGAGCAGTGTCACCCCAACATCAATAAGCACACCTAACACCCAGGTCTTGCTTCTAAATAATATTCTAAACCAAAAGAAACAGACTTCCTTGGAGAAATGACTGATTCCAAGAATGGAACAAGGAAGTTCAAGTTGAGGCTGGAATTCCTTGTGTCAAAGATAAAGAAGTGCTCAAAAAATGTTGGAGACATGTTAAAAAAAAAAAAAAGACAGAGAAGCCAGCTTTAATGACTTCCTACTTGCCAAATTGGAGATAATTTGATCATTAAAATAAATAATAGTAATAAAAAACTATAATCCATTGAATAAAATAGGAAACTAGGAGTTACTTAAATAAAAATCAGTTAATTAATATATTGAAAATTTGATAAGAAATGAGATATTTATACAGCCTTGAAGCACTGTACTACAGAATACATATTAATTACAAAGGGTAGTTAATCAAGTGATGAAATGACCCTCATTAGTTCTGTGCCAACAGATAGGATGCATGCATGAGAACACAGCATCCAGGCAGAGACCAGAACCAGAACCTAATCACGCAGAAACATCAGAGAAAACAAACTGAGGTACGTAGTGAAATAACTGTAATCATCAAAAATGGAAGTCAAGAAGATTGGGGAATTATTCCAAACTTAGGGCTAAAGAGACATGAGGCATGCTTCTGATCTGAATTACACTGTTAAAGTAGAAACTAAAAGTTTCAGTGTTAATTTCCTGATTTTGATAGTTATATTGGCATTTTTAGATACAGAGGAGAATATGCTTGTCTTTAAGAAATACAGATTGGACTTGGGAGAGAGATCCAAGATGGCCGATCACTAGCAGCTCAGGATTCCAGCTCCCAGTAAAAGTGCAGAGAGCCAGTGGACGCCACACTTACCGATAAATTTTTGCTGCCCACGGACCAGGACATTCCCAGTGGAGGAGCCCCACAGGTTGCCAGCGCGACCCTTTCGGCTGATGCAGCTTTTTTGCCAGTGCCTCAGCTCGGCAACTCTTGGTGCAGAGTAAACGGGACTGAGTCTCCTTTTGGATGATGTTTGGAGCTCTGTGAAGGCAGAGCTGTCCATCCAGCTGATTGAAAAAGGGACTGAAGAAGGAAGCCAGACCAGAGACCCCTGGGCAGAAAAGCACCATGAATTTCCACGCTGCTGTTTTAGCCAGTGTTGTGGGTCGCCACAGTGAAAATTACATAGATTCCAGAGCTGGGAATTAACAAGCTGGACGTCCACTCAGAGACCTAATTTGAAAGTTGGTAATTACAAAGACGACAGGTGGATAAAACCATAAAGATCCCAAGAAGCCACTGTAAAAAACCTGAGAACACTCAAAATCAGAAAGTCTCTCCTTCTACAGAGGACACTAGTTCCTCATCAGTAATGGAACAAGACTTGATGGAAAACAAGTGTGAAGAATCATCAGAATTAGGCTTCAGAAGGTGGATAATAAGAAACTTCTGTGAACTAAAAGAATATGTTTTAACCCAATGCAAAGAAACTAATAACTTTGAAAAAAGGTTTGACGAAATGCTAACGAGAATGGACAATTTAGAGAAGAACATAAACGAATTAATTGAGCTGAAAAACACAATACGAGAAATCCGTGAAGTATGCACAAGTTTTAACAGTCGAATTGATGAAGTAGAAGAAAGGATATTAGAGGTCGAAGACCAACTTAATGAAACGAGAAGACAAGATCAGAGAAAAAAGCATAAAAAGGAATGAACAAAATCTCCAAGAAATATGGGACTATGTGAAAAGACCTAATTTATGCTTAATAGGTATACCTGAAAGTGACGAAGAGAATGAATCCAAGTTGGAAAATATTTTTCAGG
>CAUYQU010056327.1:0-22203 GCA_963574635.1 Cheracebus regulus
GTCTCAGCCCAAAATCTCCTTAAGCTGATAAGCAACTTCAGCAAAGTCTCAGGATACAAAATCAATGTGCAAAAATCACAAGCATTCCTATACACCAATACCAGACAAACAGAGAGCCAAATCATGAATGAACTCCCATTCACAACTGCTACAAAGAGAATAAAATACCTAGGAATACAACTAACAAGGGATGTGAAGGACTTCTTCAAGGAGAACTACAAACCACTGCTCAAGGAAATAAGAGAGGACACAGATGAAAAAACATTCCATGCTGATGGTTAGGAAGGATCAATATCGTGAAAATGGCCATATCGCCCAAAGTAATTTATAGATTCAACACTATCCCCATCAAGCTACCACGTGAAAATGGCCATATCGCCCAAAGTAATTTATAGATTCAACTATCCCCATCAAGCTACCAATGACCTTCTTCACAGAACTGGAAAAAACCGCTTTAAACTCAATATGGAACCAAAAGAGAGACCACATAGCCAAGACAATCCTAAGCAAAAAGAACAAAGCTGGAGGCATCATGCTACTTGAATTCAAACTATACTACAAGGCTACAGTAATCAAAACAGCATGGTATTGGTACCAAAACAGAGATATAGACCAATGGAAGAGAACAGAGGCCTCAGAAGCAACCCCACACATCTACAACCATCTGATCTTTGACAAACCTGACAAAAACAAGCAATGGGGAAAGGATTCCCTATTTAATAAATGGTGTTGGGACAACTGGCTAGCCATGTGCAGAAAGCAGAAACTGGATCCCTTCCTGACACCTTACACTAAAATTAACTCCAGATGGATAAAAGATTTAAACATTAAGACCTAACACAATAAAAACCCTAGAAGAAAACCTAGGCAATACTATCAAGGACATAGGCATAGGCAAGGGCTTCATGACTAAAACACCAAAATCAATGGCAACAAAAGCCAATATAGACAAATAGGATCTAATTAAACTTAAGAGCTTCTGTACAGCAAAAGAAACAATCATTAGAGCAAACTGGCAACCAACAGAATGGGGAAAAATTTTTTGCAATCTACCCATCTGACAAAGGGCTAATATCCAGAATCTACACAGAACTAAAACAGATATACAAGAAAAAAACAAACCCATTCAAAAGTGGGTGAAGGATATGAACAGGCATTTCTCAAAAGACATATATGAGGCCAACAAACCTAAGAAAAAAATGCTTATCATCACTGGGCATTAGAGAAATGCAAATCAAAACCCATTGAGATACCATCTCATGCCAGTTAGAATGGCAATCATTAAAAAATCAGGAGACAACAGATGCTGGAGAGGATGTGGCGAAACAGGAACACTTTTACACTGTTGTTGGGAGTGTAAATTAGTTCAACCATTGTGGAAGACAGTGTGTTGATTTCTCAAGGATAAAGAAATAAAAATTCCATTTGACCTAGCAATCTCATTACTATAATCCTTTGGGTGGCACATATACACCATGGACTATGCAGCCATAAAAAAAGATGAGTTCATGTCCTTTGTAGGGACTTGGATGAATCTGGAAACCGTCATTCTCAGCAAAGTGACAGAAGAACAGAAAACCAAACACTACATGTTCTCACTCATAGGTGGGTGTTGAACAATGAGAACATGTGGACACAGGGAGAGAAGCATCACACACTGGGGTCAGTTGTGGGGGCTAGGGGAGGGACAGTGGGGGTGGGGAGGGATAACATGGGGAGAAATGCCAGTATAGATGAAAGGGGAATGGAGGCAGCAAAATACCTTGTTATGTATGTACCTATCCAACAACCCTGCATGATCTGCACATGTACCCAGAACTTAAGTACAATTAAAAAGAAGAAAAAAAAAGTTTTCTTGAAATGAGTCATTGACCTAAGTGTAAAACCGAAAACTATACAATTTCTACAAGAAAACCTAGGTGATTATCTTTGTGATCTGATTTCTTAGAACACATAAAGAATGGATCATAAAATAATAAAATTGATAAGTTGGACTCCATAAATATTAAAATTTCTACAAAGAATTTGTATCCATGAAAAACTTCCCTTTTATAAAAATTGTTCTAAGTTGAACATTTTTTCTTTCACCCTTTCAGTTTTGCGTAGCAATGGAAATTCTTTTAAATCTGATTCTAAAAATGATTTTTTTTTTAGATGGTATCTTGCTCGGTTGCCCAGGCTGGAGTGCAGTGACATGATCTCAGCTCACTGCAACCTCTGCCTCCTGCATTCAAGCAATTCTCTTGTCTCAGCCTCCCGAGTAGCCTGGCCCACTGGCTTATGGCAATGATCAAGCAGATCTGCAAGTTATGATGTCACTGCTAGACCAAGCTACCCAATTGCATCAATTTTTCCACCAAAATTGGAGAAACTTAACAATTTCAACCTACCTAAAGACTAGCCAAACAAATCATCCTTGAGTGTCCAGATTGTCAGCTCACAGGCACATCCCCTCCTTCTAGAGGTGTTAACCCTAGAGGACTAGAATCTAATCAGTTATGGCAAACAGATGTTACACACATCACTGAATTTCGAAAACTAAGATATGTACATATATCTGTTGATACCAACACTCATCTAATTACTGCATATGCTCTTCCTGGAGAGTCCACTCAATATGTTATTAAACATCTTTCAACTTTTGTGTTTATGGTGCAGCCCACAAAACAAAAACAAAAACAAAAACATAATGGTCTGGCTTATGCCAGCTCAAAATTTCAACAATTTTGTCATATAGAACATCCAACATTCCACAGGTATCCCGTATAACCCCCAAGGACAGGCCATAGTAGAACGTACCCATTCCACCCTTAAAAATATGCTCAGACAACAAAAAGGGGAATATGAGTAAGGACCCTGGAACACTACTAGTACAAGCCTTATTTACCCTTACTTTCTTAAATTTAGATGATAAGTTTCAATCAATCACTATAGAAAAGCACTTCACTAAAGCCTCTCAAAACATAAAACCTGCAGTTTTATGGAAAGATGTAAATAGTAATGAATGGTGTGGTCCAAATGATGTGCTAATATGGGGAAAAGGATATGCTTATGTTCACACCCCCTTAGGTCCTCCTTGTATTCCAGCATGATGCATCAAACCATACCATGGAGTGGTGTGGCTAAAACCCAACCTGGTACCAGAAATAACCCTGCAGGACCTGCAGCCCAGGACAATGCAGCTTCCTCAGACAACACAGGCACCAAACTGAATGCTGAAGACAACTCAGAAAGCTGAGTGAATCCTGCTCCAAACACAAACACCATTTGCTCCAGATAATTTGTTCTTTTTTATGCTCTCACTTTGCCTAAAACCTGTACCTGCTACACACTATTGAGCCCATTTTCTAAACCTGCCTTTTCTCCCATCTGTTACTTAGGCAGATACTCCCTTCCCAACCTCTAACAATGTGATTGCTTGGCTAAGAGGAATTAACATACCCCTGGTAGGGTCCCTCAGTAATGTCATACATTGGACTGAGGTGCCAAGTAACACTACAGTTCACTCCTTGATTGGAAAAGAATGCTACTGAGTATACTCATGTTTGTCTTATGTTATTTAATAATTCTAGGATGCAGAGTCAGAGCACGACTTCTAACTTCTGTGCCTGACAAAACTGCTGCTGTGCACATCTGTACTCTCTTCAATCAACAAAACCTGATGCAAAAAACAGAAAAGGGAAGATGTAGGAGATTGGTCAGGGTGGTGGAAAAATTATAGAAAGACACAAACCTTCTTAGAAGGCCCGAAGGTTTTGCAAAAACCTTGGGAAAAGGTTTATGGCTGAAGGTAGCCTAATCCTCTTATTCTGAGCTAACAGCATAGAGCAGATAACAGGAGAATGTAGAGGGGTTTATCTAAATAGCTTGTTTACTCATGTGGTCCTAAGACCAATCTTTGATCATCCACAGGTGCAAACTGCTCTCTACTCGGGAGGCCAGCAATGTTAATTATCCTCTAATAGTATTTACTTGAGAACTTTGTCATTTAATCTGTACTAAATAAATGCGAACATCACTGGTTTTTTGGGGCTGCTGCTGACTCTGGCAGAGGTCCCCTGGCCACGCTGACTGGCAAACCTGTGTCAGTGTATGTTTTTCATCCATCGTTTGGTAGAGTATGACAGTCAGACTCTACAATAAGAGATGTTGGTTAGCAACACAGTAAATATTATTCCTAGCAAATGTCATAACTCCTCCAGTTTTTCTCATATCATTCTACTTGGCCACAGAATTTGCTGAGGCATGCAAACTCTAAGAATCTGAAAAAATTGTTGGTCTGACCCACTAAATTGATTTCATGACTCACTAATAGATTTCATTATGACCGGCAGCTTGAAGAATGATCCTGTGATGTACATACCAAAGGGAGGAGTTGTTGAGCCAGAGAGTACCTGTATCTTTAACTTTACTAGATAATGCCATATTGCTCTCCAAAAGTAATTATACCTATCTGTTTTATCACAGTTCCACATTCTCATATATACTACCCACCTTTTTAAACATCTGCCATTCTGAAGGGTGCAAAATGGTATCTCACTGCAGTTTTAAGTTACATTTCTGCAAACTCTAGTGAGATTGGGAATCTTTTGTTGCAGTCATTTATTGGCCATTTGGGTTTCTTCTGTAAGCTGCCTACAGATGACACATAGGACAGCTATGTGTCCTTTGCCTATTTTTCTGATTTGTAGTCTTTTTTTTCTTGCTTTGTGGTTACTTAATTTTGATATTATTAGATGAATATATTATATATATATACTTTTTTCTCTTTGTGGCTAGTTTTTTCAGTTTGTACATTTTTTCTTTTCTTCAATAGGTTATAAAGTCAGTAGGCTTGTCAATCTTTTCTTTTTGTCGTTAGTGTTTTTATACTTAAGAAACCCTTCCCTGCCCTTAACTCACAGAGGATTCTCCTATAATGTGTTCTAAAAATTTCTAAATTTCCTTTTCCATTTTAAATCTTTTAATCTGTTTGGAATTTTGCTTAGTGTAGTATGTGAGATAGGTTTCTACTCCTCACCTCCATATATATGACAAATTACCCAGCATCATTTATTAAATAGTGCCATCTTTCCCTTCTAATTTGTGATGGCATTTCCATTTCAGAGAGGGAGTATATGCAATAATGTGGTTAAGACTGTGTGCTCTGGTGACTGCCCAAGTTCAATAACTGGATGCTCAAGTAAGTAGCTATGACTTTGTGTGAATTATACTTACCCTCACTATGCCTCTATTCCCTTACCTATAAAATGAGGACAAGAATAATACCCACCTTGTAGTGGGATTAAATGAGTTAATACATACTTAAAGCACAGCTTGGGAGATGGCTGTCAATAAGTATAAGCTACCATTAGCAACAACATCATCATCATGATCATTATATGTTAAATTTCCACATAATCTGCTTTCAGGCCCTATTGTATTCTCTTGGCCAATCTATTCAAACCTCTGGTAATACTACACTACATTATTATGGATTTATAATAAATTATACTATCTAACAAAGCAAATTCTCCCTGCCAGTCACCTTGTTCCTCAAAACTGTCATGGTTATATTTGGCCCTTAACTGTTCCACACGAAACTTATAACCAACCCATCAAATTCCATTTTAAGAAACCTAATTGGTGCTTTGATTTGAATTACACTTAATTCACAGACTAATTTGGGAAGAACTGACAATTTAAGATATCGACTCTTACTATTTATAAATGTTAATCAGTTCTCCAATTATTTGTCTTCTTTTATATCTTTTCTATAAAGTGTTATAATTTTCTCTGTAACGTTTTACACATCTTTTGATACATGTATTCCTAGTTTCTTATATTTGTTGCAACTGTAAATAGTATATTTTCTAGTTTGCTAAGATTTTTTCTCATTATTATGTGTTGAATGTGTCAAATGCTTTTTTCTGTAGCTATTTACATAAACAAATATTTCCTCTACTCTCTGAATTACAATAAGCTTGCATTACTGGAATAAACCCAACTTGATCTTATGGCTTAACTTTTTTGTTGTTATTTTTACCTTGGTAATATTAGTATCTATAATCATAAGCAAAATTAACACACTGCTTTCCTCCTGCATATTGTTCTTGTCTGTTTTGGTATTACAGCCTTATCTTGCTAAACGGAGTCACAGGTTAGTTATACTCTTTCTACTCTTTACATTTTATATAAGATTTATCTGTTTCTTGAAAGTATGGTAAAATTATCTGACCGTGGGTTTTCTCTGATTGTTTGTGACAGTTATGTTAAGCTATATTTTCTAAGAAATTCCATTTTATTAAAGTTTTCAGATTCGTTGATGTTTTCATGTAATTTTACTATTTTTCTGCATTTGTACTCATACTCCTTTTTTTTTTAAGACATGGTTTTGCTTCTGTTGCCCAAGCTGGAGTGCAATGGCGCAATCTCAGTTCACTGAACCTCCGCCTCCCTGGTTCAAGCAATTCTCCTGCCTCAGCCTCCCAAGTAGCTGGGATTACAGGTGCATACCACCATGCCTGGCTAATTTTTTGTATGTTTAGTAGAAATGGGGTTTCACCACATCAACTAGGCTGGTCTTGAACTCCTGACCTCAGGTGATCCCCTTGCCTTGGCCTCCCAAGGTGCTGGGATTACAGGTGTGAACCACCATGCCTGGCCTAATACTCCTTTTAAAATTAACATATCGTGTCTTTATTCATTAAGTCAATCTTGCCAGAAATTCACTCAGTAATTTCCAGTCTCCTAATAGAATTTAAAGTTGGAAATTTTTCTCTAAGTACCAGTGTAGCTGTATCCCACAAGTTTTTATGTATACCATTCAATTTTTCAGTTTTAAATAGCTAACCAATTTTATTATTTATCATAGAAAATGATACCTCATAAAATAGATTTTACTCAGAATTCATAATATATGAAGGTTTTCAAACTTCTCTGTTAGTTAAAAATATAGATTTCCATGCTTTACTTAGAGGTTTTGATTGAGTAAATCTGGAGCTGAACCCAGTAATTTGCATTTATTTAAAACAAAAAATGTTCCGGTGATTTTGATTAGAACCACATATTGAGAAATAATGACCTACAACAGCATTGTCCAATGCCACTGAGGAACTGAATTTTTTATTAAAAATTATAGGCCAGGAGCAGTGGCTCATGCCTGTAATCCTAACACTTTGGGAGGCTGAGGCAGGAGAATCACTTGAGCCCAGGAGTTTGAGGCTGCAGTGAGCCATGACTGCATGATGGCATTGCAGCCTGGGGAAGAGTGAGACTCTGTCTCTACAAAAAACAAAAACCTAGCCAGGCGTGGTGGCTTGCATCTGTAGTCCCAGCTACTAGGGAGGCTAAAGTGGGAGAATCACCTGAATACAGGAGATTGATATTGCAGTGTGCTGTGTTTGTGCCACTGCACTCAGCCTGGGCTATAGAGTAAGACCCTGTCTCAAAAGGAGAGAAAAAAAAGATTAATCAGCATAAATTTAAATAGACACAAGTGTCTACTCTCTACTGTATTGGACAATGTGAATCTAGATCTTTAAATACTAAAACCTTAGTTGTTTTCAATGGCAATAGCACATAATCATAAAACTTCAGGTAATGAAAACACATGCCAAAAGTAGGCTAAAGAAATTTTTTACATATTCTGTTCAGCATAATTCCACAAATTTTTCATATGAGAAACTGTAATATTTTTAGAAGCATGTAGGAGTGAAGAAACTGTGAGAATATTTTTTTTCTCTCTCTCTCATTAAAGTTACCAGATCTTTTTTAAAGAAATAAATACTAAAAAGAAAATCACATTTTAAGATTTCTTAGAATCTCTCAATGTCTAGAAAAAGGAAATTAAGATTTTAAATATACTTATAATAATTAAAAATTTGAAATGTTCAAAAATACCTGCTTTTAATTTCATATGCAAGGACACTCACTGATGTTAAATAGTTCTGAAATCTTTCCTGTTCTAAGGCTTAAAACTACACATTTCAAAATTCACTGCAGCATATCTCACAAAAGGAAGACTAGGTAGTTCTACACTACAATGAAATTTACTGCCAGAACAGACAGGAACCCTGTAAAGAACACAGTCGATCATAGTAATGAAGAAAGAAAAAGAAAGACATGAACAAGACCTAGGTTTCGCCTTTCTCCTAATTTGTACAGAAGCCATCCAGCTCTGCAAATATTTCATGGATACGTTTTATCTTAGAGAAGTAAACAACATGCAATATGCCCTTGTAACATACCCACACATATAGCCCCTAAATCTTAAGTTATTTTTTAAATTTCCCTTTTTATTTAACTCCTCTCTGGGCAGGGAATCTCTGAAAGGCAGCAGCCCCAGTCAGAGGCTTATAGATAAAACTCACGTCTCGCTGGGATAGAGCATGTGGGGGAAGAGGCGGCTGTGGGCGCAGCTTAAGCAGACTTAAATGTTCCTGCCTGCTGGCTCTGAAGAGAGCAGTGGATCTCCCAGCACAGCATTCGAGCTCTGATAAGGAACAGACTGGCTCAAGTGGGTCCTTGACCTCGTGCCTCCTGAAGGGGAGACAGACACCTTCCAGCAGCGGTCGACAGACACCTCACACAGGAGAGCTCCAGCTGGCATCTGGCAGGTCCCCCTTTGGGAAGAAGCTTCCAGAGGAAGGAACAGGCAACAATCTTTGCTGTTCTGCAGCCTCCGCTGGTGATACCTAGGCAAACAGGGTCTGGAGTGGACCTCCAGCAAACTTCAGCAGACCTGCAGCAGAGGGGCCTGACTGTTAGAAGGAAAACTAACCAACAGAAAGAAATAGCATCAACATCAACAAAAAGGACGTCCACTCAGAAATCCTAGCCAAAAGTCACCAACATCAAAGACCAAAGGTAGACAAATCCATGAAGATGGGGAGAAACCAGTGAAAGAAGGCTGAAAATTCCAAAAACAAGGATGACTCTCCTACAAAGGATCACAACTCCTTGTCAGTAAGGAAACAAAACTGGGAGGAGAATGAGTTTGACGAACTGACAGAAGTAGGCTTCAGAGGTAGGTAATAGCAAACTCCTCAGAGCTAAAGGAGCACATTCTAACTCAAATCAAGAAAGCTAAGAAACTTGAAAAAAGGTTAGATAAATAGCTGTCTAGAATACCCAGTCTAGAGAAGAACATAAATGACATGATGGAGCTGAAAAACACAATGTGAGAACTTCATGAAGCATACACAAGTACCAATAGCCATATTGATCAAGCAGAAGAAAGGATATCAGAGATGAAAGATCAACTTAGTGAAATAAAGCGTGAAGACAAGATTAGAGAAAAAAGAATGAAAAAGAATGAACAAAGCCTCCAAGAAATACAGGACTATGTGAAAAGACCAAACCTATATTTGATTGGTGTAGCTGAAGGTAACAGGGAAAATGGAACCAAGTTGGAAAACACTCTGCAGCATATTATCCAGGAGAACTCCCCCAACCTAGTGAGACAGGCCAACATTCAAATTCAGGAAATACAGAGAACACCACAAAGATACTTCTCAAGAAGAGCAACCCCAAGACACATAATCATCAGATTCATCAAGGTTGAAGTGAAGGAAAAATTAAGGGCAGCCAGAGAGAAAGGTCGGGTTACCCACAAAGGGAAGGTAATCAGACTAACAGTGGAACTCTCTACAGAAATCCTACAAACCAGAAGAGAGTGGGGGCCAATATTCAACATCCTTAAAGAAAAGAATTTTCAACCCAGGATTTCATATCCAGCTAAACTAGGCTTCATACGCAAAGGAGAAATAAAATCCTTTACAGACAAGCAAATGCTGAGAGATTTCATCACCACCAGGCCTGCTTACAAGAGCTCCTGAATGAAGGACTAAATATGAGAAGGAAAAACCAGCATCAGCCATTGCAAAAACATACCGAATTGTAAAGACTATCAACACTATGAAGAAACTGCATCAACTAACAGGCAAAATAAGCAGCTAACATCATAATGACAGGATCAAATTCACATATAACAATATTAACCTTAAATATAAATGGACTAAATACCCCAATGAAAAGACAAAGACTGGCAAATTGGATAGAGTCAAGATCCATCGGTGTGCTGTATTCAGGAGACCCATCTCACGTGCAAAGATACTAAAAGGCTCAAAGTAAAGGGATGGAGGAATATTTACGAAGCAAATGGAAAGCAAAAAAAATAAATAAGAAAATAAAAAAGCAGGGGTTGCAATCCTAGTCTCAGATAAAACAGACTTTAAACCAACAAAGATCAAAAGAGACAAAAAAGGGCATTACATAATGGTAAAGGGGTCAGTGCAACAAGAAGAGCTAACTCTCCTAAATATGTATATACCCAATACTGGAGCACCCAGATTCATAAACCAAGTTCTTAGAGACCTACAAAGAGACATAGAATCCTACACAATAATAGAGGGAGACTTTAACATCCCACTATCAGTCAGATCTACTACGGATCTGTCAACAAGGCAGAAAATTAACAAGGATATTTGGGACTTGAACTCAGCTCTGGACCAAGTAGACCTGAGACATCTACAGAACACTCTACCCCAAATCAACAGGATATACATTCTTCTCAGTACCACCTTGCATTTATTTTAAAATTGACCAAATAATTGGAAGTAAAATACTCCTCAGCAAATGCAAAAGAACAGAAATCATAACAGTCTCTCAGACTACAGTGCAATCAAATTAGAACTCAAGATTAATAGACTCACTCAACACTGCACAACTACATGGAAACTGAACGACCTGCTCCTGAACACTGGCTAAGTAACTAAATGAAGTCAGATATAAATAAGTTATTTGAAACCAGTGAGAACAAAGACACAATGTATCAGAATCTCCAGGACAGAGCTAAAGCAGTGTTTAAAGGAAAATGTATAGTCCTAAAATGCCCACAGAAGAAAGCAGGAAAGATCCAAAATTGACATCCTAATGTAACAAAAGAACTAGAGAAGCAAGAGCAAACAAATTCAAAAGCTAGCAGAAGACAAGAAATAACTAAGAGCAGAAAAGAACTGAAGGAAATAGAGACACCAAAAAACCCTTCAAAAAAATAAATCAATGAATCCAGGAGCTGGTTTTTTGAAAAGATTAACAAAATAGATAGACTGCTAGCCAGACTAATAAAGAAGAAAACAGAGAAGAATCAAATAGACACAATAAAAAATGATAACGGGGATATCACCACTGATCCCACAGAAACGCAAACTACAATCAGAGAATACTATAAACACCTCTACGCAGATAAACTAGAAAATCTAGAAGAAATGGACAAATTCCTGGACACATACACCCTCCCAAGACTAAACCAAGAAGCAGTCAAATTCCTGTGACTAATAACAAGTTCTGAAATTGAGGCAGTAATTAATAGCCTACTAACCAAAAAAAGCCCAGAACCAGATGGATTCACAGCCAAATTCTACCAGAGGTACAAAGAGGAGCTAGTACCATTCCTTGCGAAACAATTCCAAATAATAGAAAAGAGGGACTCCTCCCTAACTCATTTTATGAGGCCAGCATCATCCTGATACCAAAACCCGGCAGAGACAGAACTAAAAAAGAAAATTTCAGGCCAATATCCCTGGTGAACATCAATGTGAAAATCCTCAATAAAATACTGGCAAACTGAATCCAGCAGCACATCAAAAAGCTTATCCACCACGATCAAGTTGGCTTCATCCCTGGGATGCAAGGCTGGTTACATATGGAAATCAATAAACATAATCCACCACATAAACAGAACCAATGACAAAAACCACATAATTATCTCAATAGATGCAGAAAAGTCCTTTGATAAAATTCAGCAGTCCTTCATGCTAAAAACTCTCAATAAACTAGTTGTTAATGGAACAGGGAACGTATCTCAAAATAATAAGAGCTATTTATGACAAACTTACAGCCAATATCACACTGAATAGGCAAAAATGAAGCATTCCTTTTGAAAACCAGCACAAGACAAGGATGCCCTCTCTCACTGCTCCTATTCAACACAGTATTGGAAGTTCTGACCAGGGCAATCAAGCAAGAAAAAGAATTAAGGGTATTCAAATAGGAAGAAAGGAATTCAAATTGTCTATTTGCAGATCACATGATTGTGTATTTAGAAAACCCCATTGCCTCAGTCCAAAATCTCCTTAAGCTGATAAGCAACTTCAGCAAAGTCTCAGGATACAAAATCAATGGGCAAAAATCACAAGCATTCCTATACACCAATAATAGACAGACAAATCGTGAGTGAACTCCCATTCACAATTGTTACAAAGAGAATAAAATACCTAGGAATACAGCTTATAAGAGATGTGAAAGACCTCTTCAAGGAGAACTACAAACCGCTGCTCAAGGAAATAAGAGAGGATACAAACAAATGGAAAAACATTCCATGCTCATAGATAAGAAGAATCAATATTGTGAAAATGGCCATAGTGCCCAAAGTAATTTATAGATTCAATGCTATCCCTATCAAGCTACCATTTACTTTCTTCACAGAATTAGAAAAAATTACTTTAAGTTTCATATGAAACCAAAAAAGAGCCCATATAGCCACAAAATCCTAAGCAAAAAAGCACAAAGCTGGAGGCATCACGCTACCTGACTTCAAACTATACTATGAGGCTACAGTCACCAAAATAGCATGGTACTGGCACCAAAACAGATATATAGACCAATGGAACACAATAAAGGCCTCAGAAATAACGTCACACATCTACAACCACCTGATCTTTCACAAACCTAACAAAAACAAGCCATGGGGAAAGGATTCCTATTTAATAAATGGTGTTGTGAAAACTGACTAGCCAATATGCAGAAAACTGAAACTGGATCCCTTCCTTACATCTCATACAAAAATTAATTCTGATGGATTAAAGATTTAAATGTAAAACCATAAAAACTCTAAAAAAAACCTAGTCAATACCACTCAGGACATAGGCATGTGCAAAGACAAAAACACCAAAAGCAATGACAACAAAAGCCAAAATTGACATATGGGATCTAATTAAACTAAAGAGCTTCTGTACAGTAAAAGAAATTATCATCAGAGTGAACAAGCAACCTACAGAATGGGAGAAAATTCTTGCAATCTATCCATCTGACAAAGGGCTAATATCCAGAATCTACAAAGAACTTAAACAAATTTACAGTAAAAAAACAACCCCATCAAAAAGTGGGCAAAGGATATGAACAGACACTTCTCAAAAGAACACATTTATGTGGCCAAGAAACATATGCAAAAAAGCTCATCATCACTGACCATTAGAGAAAAGCAAGTCAAAACCACACTGAGATATCACCTCATGTCAGAATGGTGATCATTAAAAAATCAGGAAACAACAGATGCTGGAGAGGATGTAGAGAAATAGGAACACTTTGTGTTCAACCATTGTGAAAAATAGTGTGGTGATTCCTCAAGGATCTAGAACCAGGAAAACCATTTGACCCAGCAATCCCATTACTGGGTATATACCCAAAGGATTATAAATCATTCTTCTATAAAGACACATGCACATGTGTGTTCAGCACTATTCACAATAGCAAAGACTTGGAACCAACTCAAATGCCTATCAATGACAGACTGGATAAAGAAAATGTGGCACATATACACCATGGAACAGTATGCAGCCATAAGAAAGGATGGGTTCATGTCCTTTGCAGGGACATGGATGATGCTGGAAATCATCATTCTCAGCAAACTAGCACAGGAACAGAGAACCAAACACTGCATGTTCTCACTCATAAGTGGGAGTTGAACAATTAGAACACATGGAGACAGGGAGGGGAACATCACACACTGGGGCCTGTCGGGCGGTAGGGGGCTAGGGGAGGGATAGCATTAGAAGAAATACCTAACGTAGATGATGGGTTGATGGATGCAGCAAACCACCATGGCACATGTATACCTATGTAACAAACATGCACGTTCTGCACATGTATCCCAGAACTCAAAAGTATTAAAAAAAAAAAAAAACTTATATGAACACCCACAATATGGATTATATAGAATCTTATGTATATTTATTATATAAGATATAGTTTCTTTCCTAAATGAAAAGCATATACACACACATATTAAACAATTCAATTTTGAAATCCCTGATACATGTGGCCTTTGCCATCTCATTGTTTCCCTTGTCCCTGCTTTCATTTTACATAAGTTTTTTTAGAAAAAAGAATGAGTAAATGGATGGAAAAAGATAGGAGTACACAGGATGGAAGGTAAGGGACAACATAATTATGGGATATGTACTAGAATAAATTATTGTAATTCAAAACAACTAATAATTATTTAAAGATGCCCTCCAAATAGAGAATATTTGGAATAAAACTAAGTTGGATTTACCAGTAAAGATGGGAGCATGTTTGTAGTATAATATTTTAAAAAGTTATGTGAAACCGAAGAGTAGGAGAAGGTGCCTGAAACTTAAGCAAGAAGATATAAGAGGAACCTACTGTAGGGTGAGGAAGGATAGCTTATGAAAGAATATATCAGTTGACAGTAACCCAAAGTAGCAAAAAAAAAGCAATGGATTATTCGATTATGAATCACTTTGTTGTCTTTGTATTTGAATATGATTCTGTTCTTATTTAATCCTCCTGTTCACATTTCTGACTCTGTTTCAGCTTTTCATATGACTAATTACCTTCTTAGCACACTTATATCCTCAAAAATAGGTAGTGGTAGGAGTCCTTTTGAATAAAATGCCCCATATTTCAGCATCACCAGAGCATCATTTTGTTTTTTCTTTAACCAAAGCTTCCAAAAACTCAAACCATAATTCATTTTTGATTAACCACAGTGGTCATATTTGCCTCTCAATTATACGCAATACCTATTGTCATTGTACTTGCAAGAAATGTTTCCAAGATGGACAGGCTCTCAAGCATCTAAAAGAGGTCAGGTTGCCAGCTTGGACTGAGTTTTTGCTAATTTCCCTGGCATAATTCTTATGGTAACTTATAAAGCAATAATTTGGAATATCTGATCCGTTAGAAAAATTGTTAAAACCATTAAATAAGAAATGCCTGTCGGCTGGGCACAGTGGCTAACAAACAAACACCTGTAATCCCAGCACTTTGGGAGGCTGAGGCGGGAAGATCACTGGAAGTCAGAAGTTTGAGCCCAGCTGGGCAACATGATGAAACCCCATCTCTACTAAAAATATAAAAATTAGCTGGTGTGGTAGTGCCTGCCTGTCCCAGCTACTCAGAAGGCTGAGGCAGGAGAATTGCTTGAAGCCAGGAAGTGAACATTGCAGTGAGATGAGATTGTGCCATTGCACTCCAGCCTGGGTGACAGAGTGAGACTCCGTCTCAAAAAAAAAAAAAAGCCTGTAATCGCAGCACTTTGGGAGGCTGACATGGGAGGATTGTTTGAGCTGGGGAGTTTGAGGCTGCAGTGAGCCATGACTGTGTCACTGCACTCCAGCTTGGGTGATACAGTGAGACGCTCTCTTTGGGCGGGGGGGAAGAAAAAAAAAGTCCAATGGGCTGGCTGTATCCTTTTTTTCACCATAAAATGTACATGCCAAACAAAAGTGAGGAATTATCTGTGGATGGTATAGCGGACACTACACAATGCTAAATTGCTCTTAAGTCTTCCCTCTCTAGGCAGAGACCAATCTGCTGCGTTTGTATTACTCTATGTTCCATATCTAACATATCTCAATCCCAATCAACAAGATTCCTTTTCTTTTTGTCAGGCAAGTCAGATAATCTCTCTCAAGTACGTATAGCCTTTCTTGATTACTAAAAAAGTAAAAACTCATACCCTACCCTAAAGCTACCTTCCTGAAGTCTCAGGGCCTCAACTGCTGAATTTTATATTATAGCTTTTCTATTTTTACCACAAGCTCCTTCAGGAATGAGGATTTAGTTTGTGATTTAGAAACTTCTGGCCACTGCCTGGGGTCATAGCTATTTCTACCACTTTCTAGATGTTTGCCCTTGTGCAATTTAATGATTTTTTTTTTTTCACCTACATTACCTTAGAAAAGTGAAAAATAAGGAGTACTTTTCTTGGCTGGCCGTGGTGGCTCATGCCTGGAAGTTACCCCAGCACTTTGGGAGTCTGAAGTAGGAGGATCTCTTGAGCCCAGGAGGTCAAGGCTGCAGTAAGCCATGACTGTAACACTGTAATCCAGCCTGGGCAAGAGAACGAGACTCTCTCTGAAGAATAAATGATATACAGCACTTGGGCAGAACAGTGGTTGTCCCTGGCAGGGGTGAGTGGAGCAATGAGGTCAGAATTAACTGGGAAGGGGCACGAGGAATGACTTGTGATGATGGAAATGTTCTATATTCATATGGGTTTAGATAATAGCGACCTATGAATTAGTTAAAATTCAGTGAATATACACTTAAAATCTCAACATTTCCTTACGTAAATTTTACCTCAGAAAAACTACAAATATTTAATCAATTCAATGAAATACATGCTGAAATGTTTCAGAGAAAGTATGCTGATGGCTGCAGTTTACTTTGAAATACATTTTTAAAAAAAGACTGATAAGAGTGATGGACAGAGGGTGGTGTAATAGATACATGATGAAGTAATTACAGTAGAATCATAGACTCTAGGTGGTGGGTAAACCAATGATCACTATAAAATTCTTTCAACTTTGCTGTACATTTGAAAATTTTCACAAGAAAGTGTTAAAAAAAATAGTACCTGATATAGAGTAAGTACTAGTCAATGATGTCAAATTAACTATTTTCAGCTGAAGAGGGATGAACAGGGGGGTCAAATCACTAACTCTACTATGGATCTGTCAGGAAGAAAAGAAACTGCTACTTTTCCCATAAACTTTCATCCCAAATCATGATTTACCTAATTAAAAAAATTTCTTTGGCATCTTTATATAAAAATCAATTACTTTTACTACCATCTTAAAAAAAAAAACCCCAATTAACAACACATGATTCAGGTAGTTCTAGCTAATAGAGGTGACATATATAGAGAAAGCAATGATCAGAAAAGGGTAGAAAAAGAAGATGAAAAGCAAATATAATTTTACTGTATGACAAATCTCCCCCAAATAGTTTTCTATTTATTGAATACTTCTAATGATGTGTTATTTTTTTAAAAAATCTAACTTTCTAAACATTATCTAAAAGGTGCTATTAATAAATTCTGTTTTAGTGCTGAAAATGTTTCAATTTGTCATATCTGATGAGGCAATATTAAAATATCAGATGATTTTATATAGCTCATGAGCTACAGGTGGAGGAAACTGAACAAGACACTCATTTGTACATTGAGCTCCACAAGGTTAGTTGACTTAGAACCTGTGACTTATCTACCCAAGAGTACTAAGTGCTTTTGGCAAGAAAGCAGAGGTACAATAGGAAATGGAAAGGGAAAGGAAAGCTGGATGTGGGGTGGTAAATGTACCTGGGAATTAACTTCAGGTTTCAGAATAATTGTTGGCTACTCTTCCCAGCCTTTATAGCTAGGTAAGATTAAATATTGGCTTTAGGTACTGATCAAGAATATCTGAAACATTCCTTATGCCTTTTGAATATACTCACAGTTTCTTTTCAAATACTTCACTTACTTGATTGTCATTTTCATTATCTTTGATAACCAAATACCTCAATAAATTTAATGAAGCCATAATCCTGTTAATTGAAAATATATGTTACTTTACAGTATGGTTTTATATAGTCAACAGCAATCTCAATAAGTTAAAATTTGGGCATATTTTTATAATTAGGTGCCATTAGAAACTATTTCCATTAATATATCTTTTTATGTAGTAATAACTTATCACTCTTGTTTTCTATTTAAGTTCAAATCATACAATTGTGAAAATTATTCTCCTTGTTTAAAGAAACCCTTGTTATTGTTAATATTTGAGAGCATGATATCACCTCTTGCTTTCTGAATTTTAAGATTCCTTTTCACATGATTATAACCATTTCTCAATATCCATTCCAATATACTGAAACTGAAATTATATGTTCTATATGAAAAAAAATGACCTGGAAAACAATAAAACAACAAAACCTAAACACATAAATTATACACACAGATTTTTAGTTTTAAGCACAAATGCTGTCCTTGCAAATTTCTGTGGAATGCTGGGTACATAAAAACTATCAAATCATAGTGTTGGTCATTCATCTAGAAAGAGGAGCTTTTAATTTTGTTTCTACACATTAACAAATCACTTAAATAAGAAAAATCTTTATGTAATTTAATGAATTAGCCATGGATCATAAAATCACAGGAAAAGACATTTTATTACTTTAGGTTCCCTAAGCAGTTGTTTCACATTTTATTTTGAATTTACTATGTGGATTTTAGTAATGGTCACCTCACCTATCTGAGTTTTGCAGTAAATCTGTTTCCACACCCTCGGGGAGAAAGAGTACCAAATCAAGAAGGGAAATCAACTGTGGTCCTGTAAACCATTTTTTGTTATGTGTTCTCTGAAAAGCAAACGGAAAATTGAGAAAGGCTTTAAGTAGCTTGATAATTCATGTGCTTTTCTAATACCATGACACTACAAAAATAAACAATTACACATTTAAAATACATTTCTTTTTTTGTTGTTGTTGAGATGGAGTTTTGCTCATCACCCAGGCTGGAGTGCAATGGCGCGATCTCGACTCACTGCAACCTCTGCCTCCTGGGTTCAAGTGATTCTAGTGCCTCAGTAGCTGGGATTACAGGCAAGGCACCTGCCACCACGCCCAGCTAATTTTTGTATTTTTAATAGAGACAGGTTTTGCCATGTAGGCCAGGCTGGTCTCAAACTCCTGACCTCATGATCCACCTGCCTCGGCCTCCCAAAGTATTGGGATTACAGGTGAGAGCCACCGTGCCTGGCCACATTTTTAAACTCTAAATTCCATACTTTCATTCACTTTCTAGATACCAGGAACAAACCCTGCCAGTCTGAGAACACTGGTGCACTGTTTTCCATTTAGAATTACTGAGCACTCACAAACAGAAGAGACTTAACTTTTCATTCATTTTTCAGCAGCATATAACAAAACAAAAATAAACTATAATATCAGCTCAACGAGGCCCAGTGTGGTGACTCACACCTATAATCCCAGCATTTTGGGAGGCCAAGGTGGATGGATCACTTGAGATCAGGAGTTCGAGACAAGCCTGGGCAACATGGTGAAACCCCATCTCTACAAAAACAAAATTTAGCTGGACGCAGTGGTGGGTGCCTGTAGTCCCAGTTACTTAGGAGGCTGAGGTGGGAGGATTGCTTGAGCCCAAGAGGTGAAGGCTGCAGTCAGCCAAGATTGTGACACTGTACTCCAACCTGGGTGACAGGAGTAAAACCTTGTCTCAAAAAAAAAAAAAAAAAATCAAAGAATACAATTTAAACTTACAGTTAACAAAATTTCCAAACTCAAGAGTTTTTAAAACATAGTAGAAATAGGGAAAAAAATGTCTTATTAGTCTTTAAGTAATAGTAATACTAGAGATAGAGCAAAAACTCAAGTTAATGTATTATTCTACATATGAATAAATAAAATATACACTATGAAATAAAATAATAATTGACACTTTGGCTATGTTATTACCTTTAATGACATGTCAATTTGATTTTTGATATTTTGAATAATAAAAGCCTCCACACCCGAGTGATGACTTGTATTCAATAAGCACCTTGAAAGCAAATTTACAATAGATGTGAAATTATCCTGGACAGCGTTAGAATTAAATGGTGATAAAAGTCTTACAAATTCAAAGAGGCTATGTGTTACTGCTAGGAATAAAAACCCCAAAGTAATGGTAATTAGCAAAGTGATCAACCAATTACAAAGTTACCTGTAATAGTTTCTACTCTCACTAACTGGTAAATTCTTATTTATAACTGGATCTTCCAACAAGCCATTTCTATCAAACCAAATTTGAATATTTTTATGCACATAGTTACAATAATTAAACATGGCAAGAAAGGGCACTAACATAATAGTCTAAAAAAATCCTCAAATTATTTCCTTAAGTAGTCTAGTGCTAGAGTAGCTCAATTGCAAAAAAACTAAATATGACTAGCTTAAGAAAAAAAGGGGATTTATTGGTAGATACAGATAGAACACAATAGGAAAGCTGGTATAATACCTAAGAATTGAGATTTCATAAACTTGCTCTTACTAGCAATAGAGAAGAAGAAAAGATAGGATCAAGAGTGTTGGCTGGGCATGGTGGCTCATGCGTGTCATCTCAACACTTCGGGAGGCTGAGGTGCGTGAATCGTTTGAGCCCAGGAGTGTGAGACCAGCCTGGGCAACATGACACAACCCCGTCTCTACAAAAAAAGTAGCTGGGCATGATGGCATGCACCTGGGAAGCTGAGGTGGGAGGATCACCTGAACCTGGGAGGTCAAGGGTCAAGGCTGCAGTGAGCCATGATCACACTGCTGCACCTCCCAAAAAAGAAGAGTGCTAATACTGGCCAATCCCAACTGAGATGTTTTAGCAAATCCAGCCTGCTGCCCAATTTTATCAATAAAGTTTTATTGGCACACACTCATCCCCAATAGAAAGACAAAGTTGAGCAGCTGCAACAGAGACTGTATAGCCCATAAACCCTATATTTACTATTTGGCTCTTCGTAGAAACTTAGAAAGTTTACCAATTTTTAACTTAGAGAATTGCTAGAATCTTTTCAACCTCAAAGAGCACTATTAGTAAGCTCTACTATTAACACAGTGCATAGCCTATCAAAGTTGTAATTCCAGAGCCATCAATTTCAGCTATGAGTAATGGAGATTAGTGACATATGTAAAGTTCTAGTAGGAGCATTATCATTATCAATCTTAGTTTAATTATTGTTAAGTCTATTTCAAATTTAGAGTATTCTAATTAATTGAACTGAAATATGTACTATTATGCATATAAAATATAAACATATACATGTATATATCTGAAATATTTGATTAACCCTTTCTCTAGCCATCACTAAGAATGCATAATATGGCTTCCAACCAGAGTTGAATTACATGTAGAACATACCGACATACTACACCCTAGAACAATTACATGGCATGAACTTGATTTTTAATCTCCTACACACTTAGCAATTAACCATGCTTGATACATACCTGAATAATGTATATTTGCCTTGTGAATCCAACTTGTTAATATATAGCTGAAGCATAGCTAAACTCTTTTTCCTCTAAAATGGAACAAACAATATTATTATGTAAAATGAATAAAGACTGCCCAGACTTCATCACTATCCATTTTATGCATGTAAAAAATCCATACTTGTACCTCCTAAATATATAAAAATTTTACAAATTACTGGCACAAGACAAGGATGCCCTCTCTCACCACTCCTATTCAACACAATATTGGAAGTTCTGGCCAGGGCAATCTGGCAAGAAAAAGAAATAAAGCGTATTCAATTAGGAAAGGAGGAAGTCAAATTGTTTCTATTTGCAGACAACATGATTGTATATTTAGAACACCCCATCATCTTAGCTGAAAGTCTCCTTACGCTGATAAATGACTTCAGCAAAGACTCAGAATACAAAATCAATGTGCAAAAATCACAAGCATTCCTATACACCAACATCAGACAAACAGAGAGCCAAATCATGAGTAAACTCCCATTCACAACTGCTACAAAGAGAATAAAATACCTAGGAACACAACTAACAAGGGATGTGAGGGACCTCTTCAAGGAGAACTACAAACCACTGCTCAAGGAAATAAGAGAGGACACAAACAGATGGAAAAACATTCCATGCTCACATGTAGGAAGAATCAATATCATGAAAATGGCCATAGTGCCCAAAGTAATTTATAGATTCAATGCTATCTCCATCAAGCTACCATTGACTTTCTTCACAGAATTGGGGAAAAAACCACCTTAAACTTCATATGGAACCAAAAGAGAGCCTGCATAGTCAAGACAATCCTAAGAAAAAAAAAAAAAACAAAGCTGGAGGCACCATGCTACCTGACTTCAAACTATACTACAAGGCCACAGTCATCAAAACAGCATGGTACTGGTACCAAAACAGAGACACAGACAATGGAACAGAACAGAGGCCTCAGAAATAATGCCACACATCTACAACCATCTGATCTTTGACAAACCTAACAAAAACAAGCCATGGGAAAAGGATTCCCTATTTAATAAATGGTGTTGGGAAAACTGGCTAGCCATAGGCAGAAAGCTGAAACTGGATCCCTTCCTTACATCTTATACAAAAATTAACTCCAGATGGATTAAAGATTTAAACATAAGA
>CAUYQU010056328.1:0-40563 GCA_963574635.1 Cheracebus regulus
CTCTCTTTTTCTAAAATCTCTTCCTCTTTCATTTTTTCTTTCTTTTGCTGTTTCTTTCTTTCTCCTTTTCTCTCTTTTTCTAAAATCTCTTCCTCTTCCTTTCTCTCTTTCATTCTTTTTATTCTAAAAAAAAAAAAAAAAGAATAATTTTGTTTACTGATCCATTTTTCCTGGATTCCCATACCCTACCACTAGTGGAAGGGGAAAGCTAGTGAAAGTTGTATATCAAGATAGAAACTCCAGGAGGGCTTGGGGCTTCCCCTCGTAATGACTAGTGATTCTTGAGTAAGAAATAACTTAGATAAAAGCAGTGTTTAAACTGGCAAGAGCATGTAGAATGAGGGAGATTTTATTATTATTGGCTGACATTCTCTGAAATGTTCCAACAAGCCCGGTCATGCCTGATATTCTTCATGGGTAAGCAGGTTAAGCCCCCTTCAGGGACCCTTTACTGGCATGCAAGTCTGCCCAGTCTTTCTAAGCATAAGCATCAACAAGGCAAGGCTTGTTCCATCTTCATCCTTTTCTCCTTCCTCAGCCTCGTGCAGAGCTGACATCACCTTTCTCAGTAATAGACAATCTCTACCAATAAGAAGTCATTTTTTTTGTGTCTGTCTTTAATTAATTCACTCATTAATAGAGATTTATTGATGGTCTACATGTGTAGGGCAGTTGGCCCTTGTTCAGCTCATACCACAGGACAGAGATTGTCCCCAGTCATCTCCCATGGCCAAAGAGCCCAGCCCTGCCCTGTGAGGAAGGCATGAGAGGGAACTGCCCAGGTGGGTGCTGGAAGGGTTGGAAAGTGGTTATTAATGGAGGACAGAGCAGTGATCATGTGGGAGAGGAATTAAATGTGCTGAGGCTGCCGAAATGGAAAATGCCTGTTAATAGCAGAAGTGACACATCATAGATCACTCGCTGACAGGCTGATCTGCGAGCCATCTTGAAGAATGCAAGCTGCATGCTAATGATGCCCAAGAAGAACTGTGTACCGCATTGTGGAGTCACCTCTCCTGCGTCTTGCTTGTGTGACACTGCAGAGATGGTGGCCCAAAATTCACCAATCCCAGAGCACTGGTAGAGAGTATGGAATCTGGAGAAAAAGGAACCCGTAATGCATTCCCTTTCATCAACTTTATATCGCTGAGACTTGGAGTTGCAATCAAACTAGAAAACAAATGAAAGTGAATCTCAGAAACAGGGAATGGAGTAGAATTGCTTTGAAAATTTCCACCTGTCTCAGACTGTAAAACATCAATATTAGACATAAGTTACGAACATTGTGGCAAAAAGAGTTTCTTTGGCTTCCATCCTTTGAGGCCTCTTGTTTTTCTTTTCAAGAAACATATGTCTGGGGGATGGGAGGGGGCTTTTAGTGCATTTCTGCTTTGCAGAAGAACAATCATTTGAGTATTCTTCGGGGCCAAGGACTAGCTAAGACATTCAATAAATATGGTTTTGGACACTCATTGCTGAGACTCCTTTTCTCACTCTCTTTGATGGTTCCCAAAGGCTCTTCCCCAGGCTCTGGCTTCTGTATCCACTCAGCATGAGGGCCTTACTCTCATAGTGCAATATCATTCTACAAAGGATGGAGGAGTGTCGTCGTGTGCTCCCATAAGATGGCCAAAGTCTGAATCTGAAAGTTGAAGCTTAAGGAGAAATTCCAGCCAAGCATTAAAAGAAATATCAAAGAGGTGCTGGAACCTTGCTAGCCCCACTGAGAACACCTTGCAGCCAACCCCCAACTCATCTGTGTAAGGCCTCTCGCAAGGACCTTTGACTTCCTACAGCCTTCTAATGGTAGTAGCAATAACCACAATGATAATAACAATAGCTAGAGATCATCATATCCAGCACTTTAGGCATGTTGTGATTGATATTTTAAAATGAGAAAAACAAAGAGGCTCAATAAGTCTTCTCAAGGCCACTCAGGGCTGAGTGTCAAAGCTGGGGTTCAAGGCAGACCCAGACCAATCTCCCTCCTTTCCCCACACCGTTGCCCTGGCCTTACCCTCTGCTGCAGCCTTCAGTGGGGGCACCAGGGTACCTGATGCTCAGCCCTTCCTGGAACTTTGTCTTCCCCAAGCTTGAAGTGTGAGTAGAGCCAGTGCCAGGTCTCAGGGAAAACTTAGTAGGAAACTCATTTGGAAGAAGCTAAAAACAGCCTCCTCAGCTGCCCAGAGACAAGACCTAAATGAGATTAAGCTGGTGTTTAAGACTCTCTCCTTTCAGGCCCCCATCCCTTCCAGCCAGTCCTCTGGAAAACTCTGTCTCTGATGGCTGGACTTCCTGTGTTCCTAAAGAGATGAGGGTGAAATGCTGACTTAAGACATGGAGTTTTACCCATGCAAAGGCCTGGAGCTTAGATTCAAGGATGGCCTACCAGTAGGCAAAACAGGTGCCTCATGAGGGATTTTGTGAGCAGTTGAGTAAAGGAATGAAGTAAGGAATGAGCAAACAGATCCCTTTGTAATTCTGACTTCCCAGACATGGTGGGGGGATATGAGCTTGTCTTGGTCAGCTTGGGCTGCTGTTAACAAAATACCATAAATTGAGTAGCTTATAAACAAAAGACATCATCTACTTCTTATAGTTCTGGAAGCTGGGAAATCCTTGATCAAGGTACAAGCAGATTTGGTGTCAGGTAAGGGCCTGCTGCCTAGTTCCTACAAGACTGTCTTGTCACTGTTTTCACGTGGCAGAAGGGGCAAGGGAGCTCCTTGGGGCCTCTTTGATGAGGGCACTAATCTCATCATGAGGATTCCCTTCATGGCCTAGTCAGCTCCTAATGCAATCGTAATGGGTCCATTGTCTGATGTGCATGGCAAGTCAACATACCAATACACTGGGTTGCAGCAGAGAAAGAGGTTTGATTACAGGGAGGGATGAAGATATGGGAAGAAACCTCAAATCCATCTCCTGTGGAATTTGGAGCTAGGGATTTTAAGGATTTTGGAGTAGGCCAAAGTATAGAGATGGTTGAATGGGCGTATTAGTCCGTTTTCACACTGTTAATAAAGACATACCAGAGACTGGGCAATTTGTAAAAGAAAGAGGTTTAATTGGAATTATAGTTCCGCATGGCTGGGGAAGCCTCACAATCATGGTGGAAGGCAAGAAGGAGCAAGTCATGTTTTACACGGATGGCAGCAGGCAAAGAGAGGTTGTGCAGGAATACCCCCCACTCAGATCTCATGAAAGTTACTCACTATCATGAGGACAACATGAGAAAGACCTGCCCCCATGATTCAATTACTTCCCACAGGGTCCCTCCCACAACATGTGCGAATTCAAGATGAAATATCAATTGGGCAAAGTATAGAGGGTGAAATCATGGAAGAGAGAGATGAAGAAACTTTACTCTCATACTGATTTCATTCTTCTGTGGAGGTCTTCAAACTGGATGTTCTGCTGGAATTCAGGATCTACTTAAGCAATTCTTAAAAGCCTTATGATTCTAATGTCAGAAATTCTATCTACAGAAACAATGGGAATGCAAATGGTCAGTATCTAGTGCTATGTGACTTTCTATCACAAAGAAGTGGGTCAAAGGGCAGCCTGATTAATGCTTAATTATGTATCTGTCCAGAATATATATATATATATATATATATATATATATATAGAGAGAGAGAGAGAGAGAGAGAGAGAGAGAGAGAGAGAGAGAGATGGGATCTCCCTCTGTCACCCAGGCTGGAGTACAGTGGCACCATCACAGCTCACTGCAACCTCCAACTCCTGGTCTCAAGCAATCCTCTCGCCTCAGCCTCCGGAGTAGCTGGGACCTAGGGACATGCACCGTCATGCCTGCCTAATTTTTGTGTTTTTTTTTTTATAGAGATGCAGTTTTGCCATGTCACCTAGGCTGGTCTCAAACTCCTGGACTCAAGCGGTTCACCTGTCTTGGCATTCCAAAGTGCTGGGATTACAGGCATGAGCCGCCATGCCTGGCTCTGTCTAGAATTCTTGTTAACCCTGTTAGGACAGCTTCACTGAAGTTCTTACCTCCAAATACGATCACACTCAGCATTAGGATTTAACATATGAATGGGGCAGAACATAAACATTCTGTCTATAACAATGCTTAATGCATTTTACCTATTTTCATCCTGAACCATGTTGGGAAGTTGGGACTTTAATGTCATTTTGCAAAGTAGGACATGGAGGCCCAAGCACTTAGGAGATTTTCTCAGGCCAGTCAGCAAGTTAGCTGCAGAGCCAGGAGAGGACCAAAGCCTCTCACTCTCACATCCGTGCTCTTCCCACTCTGTCATGCTCTTAAAGTAACCTTCTTGACCCCTGTTTCCCTAAAGGGAGTCACCAGCACTAGTGTGTTCTAGGTAGACTTTATTTCCCATCATGGTATAAATAGCCCTGCCAGGGGTAGCCACAAAAGTTGTAACTTACTACAAATGGGCTTATCACATGCATTCCAGTGGGCAATTTGGGAGGAGCCAAGAGAGAACATGGAGTCTCTATGGGGTCAATAATCTAGGGGTGGAAAGCATCCAGAAAAGAGCAGTTGGGCAGCGCAGACCAACTTTGGGGACCCTTCAGTCCAGGGTTTCTGTGCTCTACTTTCCTCTGAGGGCTGAAGGGAAACGTCTCTTCGTCATTTCAGGCTTTTTCTCCTATTTGGATGGTGTTTTCCAGGGTTCCATGGGACTGTCGTGACTGTGGCTTTTCCAGGAGTCAGATACCTCTTAGATAGAGGCAGGGCAGTGTGGTGATGAGCTCCCCAAACTGGTGGCTCTGCAAGGTTGATGCTCTCCCTAATCCCTGGCCCTCACAGTGTTCCCAGAGTCCTGCCTAATTGTCATGTGTAGACAATGCAGGCTGGGTGGTGGAACTGCTTCTACACTCAGCTCCTGGGGTTCATCTCAGTGGCTTTGAGCAACATGCATAACGGCTCGGAGGCTAAGATCTCTTCACAGGCCCTGGTGGAGACAATGTCCACTGGACCACACAGAGGGACTGATGCACAGAGACATCTCTATCTCCCCTTTCAAAATGTGGCTCAGCCCAAGAGAAGGGGGTAAGCTCACTAGGTCAGGGTTGGTGTCATGCCCTGGAGCAGATTGAGGCATTGCTATTTGTGCCCAGACATCAGAGGCAAGCAGCAGTATGCCTTGGGAGAGAGTGACCCTTCCCAGGCTGTGCAGATACTTTGTTCTAACTCTTTATCATTTCTTACAAAAGAATTCTTCCATTTAGAAAAGGGTCCTGTTCCTTCTCTTTGAGGGTTTGTTTAAGGCCTCTTTGTTCCTTTTTAATGATATGAGCCCCTGTCCAGGCAAGAATCAAATGAGAGAAAGGGAGAGCTATATCATCAGCAAGGCAGGGTGTTGAGCTCCCAATGCTTGGGGAGAGGGAGAAATAGGGTGGAATGGTCCTTGCTGCTGTGGAGTGCATGGCCTAATGGGTCTTTGGAAAATGCAGGTATCCCCTTTCCATTTCAGTACTGAGGACTGCCCTAGGCTGTGTGTGATTTCTACTAACATCTGCAATGAGGAGAGCCAGGGTCTAGAACCCAAGTTGTCTTCCTGACTCCACCTCTACTGACCTGGGTGGGCCTGGTAGTTTCTGTCTCTTGACCTGTCTCCCCTCTGTAATATAGGTGCTGGCGGTCATGCCCAGTTGTCTCCTCGGCTGTTTGGAGGAGCCACTGGGAGCTGGAAACGTATACATAGGAGAAGACTGAATACCCAGTCTTCCTAGCCAGATGCCCGAGAACCTCTCATGTTCCCTTGGTCTTCATGCTCTTCATGCCTGCCTTGCTCATAAGAGGAGGAAACTCCTACCTGCCTTGGCTCTCCTTTATGGAGATCTAGTTGTTTCCATTCCCACCCACAATACCGGGATTCTGCTGCTTATATACAGCTCACCTGGACTCTCCCACAGCTTTGCCCTTGTCCTCCGGCTTACTGTTCTGCCACCAGGGTCCAAGCCCCTCCTGTGAGCCCTGCCTGGTGCCTTGGTGAGGCCTCATTGTCTATGGACATGAGTGCAAACACCAGGCATGGCTACACCAGAACCGCTGGCCTGTGCATCACATCTCCATTGTTCCCACTGGGACCAGAAGGCACTACCCTCCTCCCCTCTGCTCCGTTTCAGGGTATGGCACCTGTGCTTGCAGAGACCCACTGCTCACACTTCTAGACCCATAGCTTCCCTCTCATCCTGCCATTTGTCAAGTCCCAAATCAAATATAGTCTCCACTCTGGAACCTTCCCTTATAGGGATCCTGTGGGAGTGAGCACTCCCTTCTCTGACCCCTCTTTGTTTCTGCTGCTCTTGTGGACTAATATGATGACTTTTTGCAATTTTTTCTTCCTGTTCTAGGGGCTCAGTGAGGATGATGTCTGGTCGTGGATATTTTGCCCCCAGTGCTTGGTGCAGTGCCGGGCCTTTGGGGGTGACTGATTAGTGTTTGGGGAATGAATGAATGACTGGGATGAGACGGAGGCAAATACAGGTGCCCTGGGGCCTAAGGCTTACATAAATATTGGAGTATCTCAAAGGAAAATAATGAACAATTATGAATATACAATTGGATACAAGACCCTAAAAGGGTCCACACCATGAGGGGTGTAGAGCTTGGGCTTCCTCAGCTCCTGAGGAGCTTCTCTGTGGGGATGCTTCTCAAGTCCATGCCTGCCCGCCCATGCCACCCCACAGCACAGAAGGAGCATCCAGGGGCATCCTTTGTGATTGATAACTGGGGCTGGAGGGCAAATGAGGAAAAAAGAGCAAGGCAAGAAAGAAATAGCACAAAGAAGCAGAAATCCTAAGAGACACCCCTTGCCCTTTCTGCTAAGAGCATTATCGCTGCCCCTAGAGTGTTTCAACTAAGTGTCTTTATCAAAGCTTGTAAATTCCACCCTCTGTGCAGCAACTCTTCCCACCACCACCCCCTGCCCTGCAGCCCCTTCCCCTGCCGTCCCTCCTCCTCCCCTCACTGCCTCCAAAATCAATTTTCAGCAAGAGCAGCAGGTTCGGAGCCATCTGGGGCTGCTGGCAGCCTCAGCAGGCTCTAAGCAGCTCAGTCTGCTTCCCTTAAACCAGCCCCTGAGTTTCTCTGCCATCCCCAGCCTGGTCTTCCGCCTCTCCCCTCCTGCAAGGAGGAGTAGGAAGGATTGGTTCCGGACCTAAGTGGTCTTCTGCTGAGGGGTCCTCCATCCCTGCAGGGCATCCCTTGGTGGGGTGTCAGGGTCCGGCTGTGCTGGCCCCAGGCAGCCAGACAGCAGTTCGGGCCACTTCCCCACCTGTGGGGAAGGACGGATGCGCTAATTGGCAGGCAGAGCACCGAGTGGAGGGAGCTGGAGCCGAGCCACATTTGCAGAGATGCACTTTTCCTCACCTCAGCCTCATGGAAGCTGTGCAGCTCCGTCTTGGCGAAAGCACCATTGCATACACAAGGCCATCATCTCTCTGCTAGGGGGCAAGGAGCAAAAGGTAGAGACTCCTTGTCTGTCCCGGGCTTGAGAGAAGACTTTTCCAGTCCCTCTCTTGCAGAGGAGGGAGCCACACTAGAATGTTTTGTGTGTGTGTTTGCTTTAGATATGGGGACCAGCCCAGGAGGCTTCTTTCAACTGAGCCTCTCAGCCACACCTCACACTTAACCCTGACACACACACAGATGTGCTTTCAGCTTTCACTTGCTTTCCCAAGCATTTCTTAGTCTTCTAGTTAGAAAAGAGTGATTTTAGGTGACTCCAGTTGGGGCGAAGACTCCCGCACAAAATGTCTTCACCTTCTCCTTCACGCTGCCCTAGTCTCCTTCCAACCTTGCTCTTCAGTCCCCAAGTCCTTGGTCAGCCTGCCAGGCACTAACTCTTTCTCTCAGGCCATGAGTTGAAGCAGAAAACACCCACAGTTAAATATGGCCCCAGGAAAACAGAGGTAAAGGAATATTATGTACATAGTCTTTGCTTCTGGAACCTTCTCCAAGGACTAGAAGAGGCAAGAGCTGAAATCATATCACCTGAATGATGGATAGATGATCTTCCTATTTGGGACAGTCAAGAACAATATTCTCAAGAGTATTCTCGAGGGATGAAGCATTGGGACAGAGCAGTAGTGTCTCAAATGAGCACTGCAACAGGAGACAGGAGACCAGCGTGCATGGCCTGGTCCTGCCACGTTGTCTCTGACTTTGGGAAATTTCCATGTTGAACCATGATAGCCTTTCCTGTAAGATAAGGAACTGGTCTTGACAGTCATCTCAGCGTCAAGCAGAGTGCCAGCTGCAGTGTGGGTGCTTGAGCAATGCCTGTTGAAACAGGTGATCTTAGTCTGAGATCCTCGAATGGCAGAATCCCACTACGGTGCCTATCACATAGTAGGTATTCAATAAAAGTTAATTTATGTGAGTTGATTTTCATGTGGCTACACAAAACCAGTGCAGCATGCTTGAATTAGGAATGTATTGTGCAATTCATAATCTGAGATTTTGGGTGGAGCAGAGGGATGATTCCAGGAACAGAGGTCCACAGACAGCACTCTGGTGAGAAGACCCTGGCACAGCTGGAGGGATGAACACACTCTCTTCATCCCATGCAGCCTCTGCCCTCAGTTCCCCACCCTCATGGAAGTCTCCCTAACAGATACTCCCTGGGCAGAGGAGACAAGATCACAACACTGCCCTGGACACCAGGGCTTTCATAACCAATGTGGGATGGGAGCTCCCTTTTATGGGAACAGTGGCCTCTCTCTGAGCAATGCTTCAGGGGAAAGCTGGGTGACCTCTGGATGCTTCCTTATCTTGCCAGGACAATTTTGACCTTCCCATAGCGCAGGCAGGCTGCTTTGAGGAATCCAATACCAGCTATAGCCAAATTTCTGGGGAAATGGAAAGAACATTCATAGAATTTGGTCCAGGGAATCTCAGGGGTCTTTTGAGAAAGGCTTTGGAGGAGGCAGCACTTGCCTGAGGGAAGGAGAGTGAAAGGAATGAATCAGCTGGGCAGATGGTTCAGGCGTAGGCTCGTAGGCTCGGCGAGCACAGGCGGATAGACTCCCCGAAATCCTCACCACCCACCTGCTGTGAGAGCCATAGTGCTCTGCCCTATAACTTCCAGGGGAGCAGGGGAGTCCTTAATCAAATTTCCACTTGTCTTCCCTGCCCCTCCAACAGATGATGGCTACATTTGTGCCTTTTTTTAATTATTATTATCATCATTATTATTAGTAGTAGTAGTAGTATTTTGAGACAGAGTCTCGCTCTGTCACCCAGGCAGGTGTGCAGTAGTGCAATCTCAGCTCACTGCAACCTCCACCTCCCAGGTTCAAGCGATTCTCCTGCCCCACCTCAGCCTCCCAAGTAGCTAGGGCTACAGGCACTTGCAACAATGCCCGACTAATTTTTGTATTTTTAGTAGAGATAGGGTTTCGCCATGTTGACCAGGCTGGTCTCGAACTCCTGACCCCAGGTGATCCACCCGTCTCGACCTACAAAAGTGCTGGGATTACAGGGGTGAACCTCTGCACCCAGCCCATTTGGGCCTTTTTAAAAATGATTTTCCAATGCTTGTTGTTGAGGACACCATGTAATCCTGAGCACTTGAGCAGTAGAGAAGGAGCAGCAGTTCAGAAAGGTGTGCTGTGCAGAGTGGAGAGTGCGGAAACAGAAGACTCAAATGCGATGGTGCTCTGGGCCCAAGGTGGGGGGGATTTCAGTTTCCAGAGCCTTACTGAGGTTTAACTAATCATCATCTTTCATCATTGCAGAGATCTTTAGGTTTCCAGAGCAGGTTGATACACCAAAGGACATTTTTTCCTTCACAAATTTCTCTGTGCAATGGACAAGGGGAGTCTTATTACAGTTATTTAAGAGATGAGAAACCTGAGACAGTGATCATGATTAGCTCAGAGTTACTCGAGGCAGCAAGGCAGTGGAGATGCAAGGCTAGGCTAAACCAGTCTCTCTGTTTTTGTGATATTTTTGCCACGCAGCTCTGCTCCCTACACTATTGCTTATTATAAATATATTATATATATTTAAAATATATAATCATTTATGTAATCAATTAAATAAAGATTTAAAATTTATGTTTAATCAGCTAAATATAAATTTAATATTATACATTTATATATTTAATTAATTCATTTTAGGAAACTCTTCTGGTCCTAGGCCAGGAATTATCATTGCAATTCTTTGCTCTATTTGGATCATGTTAATCTCTGTACATAGCATAGGATAAAAATGATGACAGCTAGCCAGCGTTTTTGAGTGCCTACATATGTCATAACTAATACAGTCCTCCCAGGAGACAGGCCACATGGAAGCTTTCTGAAGTTAACCGACCAGTTCAAGGTCATACAGAGGGTATACAGAGAAACCGGAGTTCCTGGCCAGATCTTTCTGACTCCAAATGCCATACTGCCTGGCCTCTGGAACTTGACTGGCCCAGCACTCCCATAGTGCCTGCCATCACTGGGAGTTTGCAAACCTCAGTCCCATATGGCTGCTAAATCCCCACCTGCACCATTCCATGTCCCATTTCAAATTCAACTACGGGCCCAGAGCTTTCCCTCTCTGTAATTCCACTTGTCTATCCTAAGAACAAGGTGATTTTGGTAAAGGTGTTCAAAGACGATAAAGTCATGGCAATTCAGTTCTCTTATCTTAGCAGGCAGAGTGCTAGGACAGGAAAGGGGCTCTGTAGGCCAGCATGTGGCCATTATATATCCAAAGACCACCTCTGCCAGCCCAAGGATCCCCTATGTAGAAAGTCTGATGAATGCCTCTGACAGTCAGAGTGGTGTGAGAAGTGCATCAATACCAGGGTACCATGACAGCCTTACCTTGGGCAGGTATATTCTCAGGACACCAGAACACCCTATGAAGTCCTCAAGGACTTGGGACATGATTGCTATTCCCTCTTCCCTGGGAGAGTCAGGGGAGAAAGCACAGGTTACTTCAGCAACTGTTAAGTAAAACACCCAATTCTCCTTTAGAAGTGTTGTAAGATCTAAGTCAGATGTAGACCCACTTGATTAAAAAGAACAGAAAACTAATCTAATAAGTTATTTGCCATGAAACAGGCTGCAAAGTCCATGAAAAATGCCACTAAAGGCAACAATCTTTTCCTCACCACCAATCTCCTGCTCCTACTATGAAAATAGGGGGGAGGGGGAACTTTGCATAAGCTGAAGTGACATTGATGACCACTATAGGAATTTAGAACGTGATCAGTTAGGAAGGGCTTGAACCTAAATCTAACTATGCATTATGCTTCTGGATCTTGAAAAATGAAACCAGGCTTTAAACAAAGGTTAAGAAATGTCTATCTTGGAGGGAGTACCTCCCAATCTAAGGTTGCCTTTAGTTGTTTTAAGCATCATATATGTTAGCTTTAACTCCCTGGTTTCTTAGTAAATTCCTTACGGCCAGACACAATCTCTCAAATTTCTTTTGTGTCTCACATCTCACCAGCAAAATTTAAACCACAAACACAGGAGCAGCTCCATACAGAGGCCTCTGTGTGTTTGAAATGGAATAATAATGACCAGGACACTCTTAAACCCTTCACTCTCTGGGTCTTTGTTTTCTCACAGGAAGATAAAAATCTCTCTTCAAGCTCTCTCTGGGTCTAGGAAGGTTACCACTCTGGAGAAAAGACATGCGGCATCAGAAAAAGGGCACTCGACTTAGAGCCAGCCAAGTCGTTTGAATTCTCGCAGGGTCACCTACTACTAAGCGTTTCTGTGCCTCAGTTTCTTCACCTGTAAAGGAAAAATGACACATGCCTTTCTTATTTCAAAGGCTTCTTGTGAAACATAATTCAGACAGCAAATAGGAAATGAAGAATGTTGTAAATCATAGAGCCAAACTCATAGGGAAGTAGCTTTCCACAGTAGGATGAAGTCGTTGAATGGAGTTTATATGCAGAGGATCCCACAAAGTTAAAAAAAACTGCACTGAAAAAAAAAAGGAGTGATTTCAGATGGCATGGCGTGGGAATGGGCAAGAAACATCTTCCACGTAAACAATGCAAGCTTTAGACTCCTTGGCTGTTAATTACATGAAGAGACCAAGAGACTTGTAAACCCATCTGCTGCATTGTAGATGATTCCATACGGTTGAAATCTGATTCTAGCTCTTGGAGAGTGGGTTAAGTAGATGCAATCAGGCAGGAGCACTGTGAATAAAACAATAGAAAGGCACATTTGTATTGTTCTTTACCGTTTTCAAAGTACTTATGCATATATTATCCCATTTCATCCTTATACTCATGTGAAGGAGGTATTAGGTTCTCATTTTTCAAATTGAAGAAATTGAGACCCAGGAGAAGTAATTTGCTAAAAGTCACACGATTAATAAACAACTCCACCCAAACTCAGGTGTTCTGATCCAAAATTCTTTGCTTCTTCTAAGTTTGAGAAAAATATTATGTTGTTTATCTCAGTAGATTTATTGGGCGGAAAATCAAGCCCTCTTAGCTTATTGGCAAAAGTGCACCTTGGTCTTCCTACTGCAGCATCAAGCTTTGTTGCCTGCACTCCAAATCTTGAAAATATTTTCAATATTAACGCTCATCATACAAAAATAGATAGCACTACAGATTGTAAAGATGCAAAAATTGGCCCATGAATATAATGTTGTAGAAGCATTATTGCCTTTGATCCTAAGCTTGTGTCCCTGGGGCCAGCCAAGCAATGGGAGATGTGTACAGTTTGACCTGAATCTTGGATTTGCAGAGGAATTTTGGAGCCTACATGTAAATGCAAGATTTGTCCCTGGGTGTGGACATAGACCTGCAGCAGATCCCCATGCATTGGCTAAGATGCCTGAACAGGACATTGCTTACTGGTATGCTATCATATCTCCATGTGTTTGAAGATAGTCACTGACCATACTACAGTAGTGCCCTCTATGTTCTGGTAAACATATGGAGGAATAAATTGGTCCTTGGCCGAACATCAAAAGCAGGTCGTGAGGACAAGCCCAGCCTCATGCTTTCACTCTCCCTTGCCTCAGCTCATATATGTACCCCTCAGGAGCTAATTCTATGGAAAGTTAGTGGTGGTTTGTCCCTTTGAACAAGAAGAATGACTCAAGATACCCCAATGTTATCACATTCTGTGAAATCTGTTTTTTCTTAGATGTTGGGAACTCATTTGCCATCAAGATGGATTTAGGCAATGAGGTCTCTCTCTTCTAAAGACTGTAACTTAACTTTGTTCAGTGCATTTACCTACTATGGGGCCAATCTCTATTCTTATAAAATTTTCTTCCCCAACTTAGGGGTTTCTATACCTGGTTTGCTGAGTGATATTTGGAAAACTACTCATACTCTCTGATCTTGATCTCAAACTCTTTTGATTTCAAAATATCTGGAGAATGACAGACATGCTGCTTTTCCACTGAGTTTTCTATGATAACTAATCAAGTATTGAGCAATTACTTGGAACTAGCTGTTTTAATTAGTAGAAGAGACCAGTGAGGGGTATAATCCAAGAAAACGTCTAATCCAGGAACAGCTAAAGCAGCAACAAATCAACCAGGCATAGGATCCTATCATGTTTTCAGTTTAGGACTGAATTTAACATGAGGCACAAAAATCATCTAAGACATAATTTTTGTACCAAGGAGTTTATAATCAAGCTGTGAAGATAATTCCTCAAGTGAGGTCTACAAAGAATCGGACTAATTGAATTCCACCTTACAGTTGTCTTGTAAAGTTATTTATTTATTCCATTGGTGCTTCCATTGCTCCAGACATTTCTGGCATCTCCTTTAGTTTGCTAATGAATGAGTTTGAAAGGAAGAGTTGGCACCCACTTCTCAGTGGAAGAATCTCCTCCCCAACTCCTCCATTGCAAAGAAGTTGGGCTGGGGTTAGATCAGAAAGCCCAGGTTATCAGCTTCTGGCTTCTGAAAAGAACACCTGCTTGCTTGGAGGTATCAGGTGATCTAGGAGGAAAAATAGAAAATGGAAAGGATTGGTTTCAGGAGACAATGGGAGCAGAGGATCAAAGGGTCTGGGAGGCACCAGCAGGCCTGAGAGTGGGTGAACCTCAGTGACACACACCTGGTGTCATTTTCTAACGGAGATTACCGATTAGCGGAAGGAGTCAGAAAACAGTTGGTAAATGGAGAGTACTATCTCTTCCTGTGCAGCCTTCTGAACCATAAGCTCTGCAATTTGTTGATCTTTGGGGATGTGGTGCCAGACCTTGTTTTGCAGATGGGCAAACCCATGGCTAAGTTCTAAAATCTGGGGGCTACCATGTATTTTGCTGATGACTTGAATCCCTCCCCCCTCCCCTTTATTTTTCCAAGAAAGGCTGCTCTTTAAAGATTGACCTGATCAAGTTTCAGGAAAGTTTGGTCAACTCTTGATTCCCACTTTGGATAATAGCCTTGTTAAATTTTAATGTTAGGCTGCCCTGTATTCAATTCAGTAGCCCATATATTTATTAAGTAACTACCCTGCAGAGGGACAGACATGCACCGAGTAAGAGGGAATCATGAATAATGCATCATGCTCACTCTCAGAGACCTGATTCTCTAACAGTGGAGCTAAAACAAATAACGACTGCAATAGAAGGCCAAACATGTTAGCTAGAGATGAGAAGTTCAAAATCCTGGGGCCTTTTAGACTGGAAGAGACCATATATGCACAGCATTGGGTTAAGCAGGGAAGCCGTGGCATTATGACGTGGGAGTGACAGCTGAGATGAGTCAAAGTGTTCATAGAATTTCTTCAGTCAGAGAAGAGTATGTTAGCCTTGCAGAAGGTGGTGGGGAGGCATGGGATATAACTGATACAGGGAGTTTGACTAAAAGTATGGAAAAAGGAATAGAGAAAGGTGGGGTTGAAAGAGTAGAGTGCATACAGATTTTGGAGGATGTGAATTCCAGGTTAAGTTTCCGGCACAACGTCATGGGGAGTTGGGGAAGGCTTCTGAGCACAGGAATGGTCAGTGTTGTACCTTGGGAAAGAACTCTCATAGCAGCAAATAGGATAAACTGGAGGAAAAGATAGAAGAAGACCATTGCAATGTCCTGGAGAGAGAAGGTGTGAGTACCTGCCTCAGTGAGATGGCAATTAGGAAGGGATTGTGCCAGTGGAGGCATGGCAGAGAAACCTCCTCCACACATTCTCTCCAGTGCAATCCCTGACTCCTGACACAATGGTTTGAAAACCCAAATAGAATGGACTCTGGAGCTGTCTTGTTTCTAATTTTCTGCCTCAGTGACTAGTTGATAAAGATCATCTAATGCCTGACTTAAGGAAGTTCTCAAGTGCTGGGACCCTCTCCGATAGCAGTCATCTGACTACTTATGCAGGACATTTCACGTATCTACATTTATGGGAGTCTTGTTTTCTAGACTATGTAATGTGCCCTTTTCTGAAAGAGTATAGGAAAAGAAGCCAAATATTTGAGTACAGAGGTTAGAGCTTCAGGTAGAGATAGAAGGAAAGGAGCGACATTGTAGAAAAACAAAAGAATTTCTAAAAGAAAAGAAATTTTCTTTGGTTCAAAAAGACAGCTAGGTCCTTCAAATCTGGGTCCTGGACCATCCAGAGATATAGATGCAACATAAGACCCGTAACGTCCAAGATAATGGGTATGCCAATTGACTTTCTCTATTAGAGAATTTTCCACTGATGGCCATACATTACAAGATGATTCCACAGGGAAGAAGGGTGTGTGTGTGTGTGTGTGTGCACGCTTGAGTATGTGCATGTGAGCATTTGTGAAAAACAGTTGCCAAAGTTTGTTGCTACTTAGCTCACCATTTCTGATTGCATAGCATCCCAGAAGAGGTTTCCCTCCTCCACTACCTTTGAGAGTTAAACTGTTCTAACTCCAAGACAGTAATATAGGCATCTGCCCATCTATCGCCAGTGACTTATTTACTATGACTTCTCCTTCAACCTGCAGGTCAAGGGTTCTCTGAAACATAAATAATTAGATCAAGAAAAAGGGGAATTTATTTAACATAGTGGACTTTTTTCATTGTGCTCAATGAATATCTCCATGCCTAATGCCTGTGCTCTCAGAGGTTTATACGATTCAGAAAAAGCAGTGTCCACTGCCACCTCAGACAAACCGTGACACATCAATGGCTTAATGTTATTGCAAACATTTATTTCTTGCTGACATCAAAGTCTGATAACTGGTGGGTCAAGAGGGCTCTCTGTCTCAGAGCTCTACCATCTGGTACATGTGCCATCTAAGACCACTGCGGTGGAGGAAGAAAGAGCTGAAGGATCTTGCAGGCTGTCTGTAAGGGGCATGCTTCACACAGCTTATCTCACTGTGCTTATTTCATTAGCCAGAAGCCAGCCAGTTGAGGCTCAAACCTCATACGAGGGAGGCTGGGAATCCAGAAGAGCGCATGGATCTTTGCTGCTGCAGAGCTTTTGCTTAGGGCTTCCTAGTGGTCAGGTGACAGCCAGAGGATCTGTAGGTCACATTCAGTAGCTCCATCCCAATGCTGCCCTTGGGTTTCCAGCATTCATTGCACCCTCGCCCCTTGACCATGCTCAGTTAGGAGAAAGAATGTGAATGTTCTGTTAAAACCCTTGATAGAAGATATTGCCAAGTCCTGGATGTGGGATGCAGATGTGGGTCTGCACTCTTGACTTTGGTTGTAGGGGGAGGGGAAGCAGAGGAGAGGGAGAGGACAGAGACAATGGGAGGTGAAGAATGCACAAGCAGCTGAAACATTGCCTCATTGTGTTCCCAGATTCTGATGCTGCATCACTGGCTTCCAGAGCGCCTGTGTGACCTCACTGGATTCCAGTCTCTATATTTGTTCACCATCAGTGCCTCTTACTGTAAATAATTGAAAGGAATATAATAGGGTGAGAATGATTGTTGCCTCCCCTCTTTGCCTTTCATAAAATCTTTTTATATCAGAGGGGTCTGGCCCCAGCCACTCCTAGCTCTATAATTAGTTCTGGGAGCTGTGAGGACTGAGATTTAGCTAATGACATTTCACGGTTCAACCTTGAAGTACCTCAGGCTTTGTAATCTTTGTTGAAGCCAAGAGCTAGGGCTACAGGTGAACCTGGGTAATTTGCACTAATAATACGTGGGTCTGTCAGCAGATTCCTAAATTTTACAAATGAGTGAGTGAACCCCGCAGGCTAATGTACCAATCAGAGTGTCCTTTGCAGCCTTCATGTTCCCAAAGCAGATGAGAATGGGTTTGGTTTCATTAGACACAGCTGGTGAGTTTTCATTTATCTTCATTTTCTCATGCCTGCCTTGGCCATCATTAAGGCACACACATCTTAAAGCAAAGTACTATCTGCCTTGAGACACACTAGTTCTTGAAGTTCTTGAACCTGAGGGCCCTCACAGAGCCTTTGGAGCACGTGGCTATGAGGCCTGGACACAGAGCAAGACATGTAGCTGTCATTATCACCTAATGCAAAAACACTCAGGGGCTCATGAGAATCTTATCTTCGGAAACTGAGGCCCCAAAACATTCAGTGACTTGCGAGTCTGTTCTTTCCTGTCCGTCTTCTCTCTTCTCTAGCATACCGTCCCCTCTCTCTCTGGAAATTACCTAGATCTCCTCCCTTGGCCTCCAGACTGGTCAATATTTCCCTGCATTTGCACATACCCTTACCTCTGATTCTGTGCCCTTCCTACCTTGTCCTGCTGAACTTCCCTTTTTCTCTAAGGTCCGGTGCAATCATTTCTCATCTTCGAAGTCTCCTTGACTTGTTCCTTGGAGACTGAGTTGTCACTCTTCCTTTTGTGCTATCATAGCCTCTTATGCTTAGCTTTATTTCAGCAATAATCACACAGTGATATAACAGTATATTAACTGTCTTTCTCCACCACACTACATGCTTGAGGGAATGCATGCTATCATCCTCATCTTAGCATCATCGGAGCCTGGGTGGTTTAGGCACATGGTAGATAATCAATACAAGTTTTGGGAGTGCATAACTATAAGTGTTGGCCCTTTCCCTATGCACAAAGATAACTTTAAGACTAAGAAATACAACAAATGTAGAATGCTTGGGATGCTTTAGAAAAAGCTGAGGTGGGGGGGCGGTCACTAATCAAATATTATTTTGAGACATCAAGTCTCCATTTGTGCTTATCTCCCAGGAAACACTGTGAGGACAGGCAATTGCAGTTCCATGCAAGGCCCGCCACCTTTCTTTTGCTCTTTACACTGGATCAGAAGGTGGGGCAAGAGTCTGATTGCTGGGGTATTTGCAAGGCTGCTGTAAAATAAAACAGTCTCCATGGCTGAGAGGCCCTGTGGCCAGGGTGAGCCACACTTCACCTCGTCCTCAAGCTATTGTGCATGGATATTAATAGCCCCAGGCAGTATTGTCTGTGTGGGCAAGTGCTGCTTTTTCTGAGCTGTGTAAGCCCCCCATCTCCCAGAGACAAAGTACTCCACAAATAACTGCAACATGTTCTGAATTCCTCTGGGCAGGGAGCTTTGGGGATAATTAGCAAGGCAAGGAGGAGCAGGGCTTTAGACAGAGCACCCAGCCTGTACAGCTCCTGGCAGCCCACAGCTTGGGGTGGGGGGTGGGTTGGGGCTAGAGTGCCAGGAACCCGGGTAAGTAGAGAGGGTCAGCTCTTCTGGATTTCAAGGTGGCCTCTAAAAGAAGCCAGCTGGAGATCTCAAACAAATAATTGAAGTTCAGTTCCTTGTTCTTCTGGATTGGGATTCTGCTTATTTCATAGCTTGTTTTGATGAGCAAATTGAAGAAAATCCTGTGAGAGGCATTTATAGATTGCAAAGTAATATATCAATGCCAGGGAAAGTGATGATGACGGTGATGATGATGGTAGTGGCTTGTTAGGAGACCATGTCCTAGAAAAAACAGTGGGTCCTCTTCATGGTGACCACCTCTGGAAATCAGTAAGGAATAGGAATGAGGAACAGGGTTTCTGTTTTCACATGCCCTCTCTCCAGGCCCAACGTCTTAGGCTTCCCTGAACACAGTAACCCAACCCTCACTTGGCAGAAGCTTTATACCTTCTTTAGAGGGAGACTTTCTTTCACTCCTACACGCAGCTTTTTGATTTTTTTTTTTTTTTTGAGACAGGGTCTCACTCTGTTACCCAGGCTGGAGAGCAGTGGTGTGATCATAGCTCACTGCAGCCTCGACCTCCCTGGCTCAAGTGATCCTCCCATCCCCCACCTCAGCCTCCCCAGTAGCTGGAACCACCGGTGTGTGCCACCATGCTAGGTGAACCTTCATTTTATTTTTTGTAGAGACAGGGTTTCCCTATGTTGCCCAGTCTGATCTCAAACTTCTGGGCTCAAGCTATCCTCCTGCCTCTGCCTCCCAAAGGGCTGGGATTATAGGTGTAGGCCTCTGAGCCCAGCCCACAACCTTTTTTTGACTAGTAGAAACATTTTTCACTAATAACTGGTTCAAAAGAAATCTTTTAGAAAAATTGTGATTAGATGGATCTCTCTGTGCTTCAAACCATTCTTTCTCTGTGTCTACTGGACCAGGCCGACGTTTGCCCACTTTCTAGGCGTGTAACCTTGGGAAATGACTTCATGTCTTTGTCCCTCAGTTTTCTCATCTGTGAAATGTCCGGATAACACTAGTATATATAAACGGCAGTGAGAGGAGTGCCTGGTCTTCGTAAGAGCTCAGTCGATGTTAACTGACAGTGTACACCTTCTCCTATCACCTAAGTTGATACATTCCTATTCCCTTTTAGGAGGTCTGGTGTTGATTTTTGCAGTGGAGTAACTCAGAGTAACAAAGATCCCCTGACTACTCCACTTGGAGGAACTAAAAGAAACAGGAGGGAACCAGGCCCTCTGCTGAGCCCTGCTTAGCGGAGTCTTCACTCTGACAAACACGAAGCAGAAGGAGCTCAATTGCACATAGCTTCTCCTCCAGCAGCAGTCTCTGTTGACCCTGCCTGACTTCAGAGTGAGAGGCTACTGCACACCCACACATCTCAGTGAGGAGGACTCCTCAGGTTCCTGTGCCTGGGGAACAAAGAACGTTAGGCATGCACTAGTTTCCTGAGTTTTCCTTCACAAAAGGCCTCTGACAGGGCAGCCTAAACCATAGAAATTTATTGTCTCACAGTTCTGGAGGCTGAAACCTGAGATCAAGGTGTAGGCAGAATCCTGCTCCCTCTGATGGGGCTGGGAGGAGTCTGTTCCAAACCTCTTTCTCCTAGCTTCTGGGATTACATGGCTTTTAGCTGCATAACTCCAATCTTCACACACCTTCTCCCTGACTGCATATTTTTCCGTGTCTAAATTTCCCCATTTTTTAAGGACGCCTGTCGTATTGAATTAGTATCCATCCTAATGAACTCATTTTAGCCTGATTGTCTCTGTAAATACCCCATCTCCAAATAATGTCACATTCTGAGGTAGTGGAAATTAGGACTCCAACATATTGGCTTTGGGAGTTATGATTTAACCCATAACAGGGATGCCATCCCCTGGACCCTCATTCTGGCAAAAAAAAAAAAAAAAAAAAACAAACAGAAATAAAGAACCTTACAGGAAGGGTGGACTCTCTCTACTATGTTATAGACAAAGAAACTGAAACCTGAGAGGTTAAAGAAGGAGAAACAAGTATGAAGTCTCAAGTCTCCAAACTAAAATTCCCCGAAAGAAAGAGATCCCACTGCTGCTGCAGACCTCAGCATGCACTCCACACCTGAGTGCATTTGATCACCTGAGGACTTAGAATTCAGATTTCTCCCCTTGCACCCCACCCCTAGTGAGTCAGGAACTCTGGTGATAGGACTTTGATACATGTTAAACAGGCTCACCAGGTAACTTCCTGCTCACTATGGGTCCAGAAACTTCCCCTGGAATATAGGTAGTGGATCAGGATGTATCGGTGCCATAGATTGGAAATTAGAGTGAAACAGGGGGATTAGGGACAGCTGTGGCTCCCAGGGCCGTCTGATGGATTCCAGCATCTGGTTACATGAGAAGCTGAGTTCAGGCCTGCAGCAAAGCTTTGGGTATTTTCCACTGCCACATTTTCCTGGTGGCTTAAGAATGACAACTATGTGCAGTGACTGTGACCATAGATTTGAACTGAGGTTGGAAGAGTGCGGGATTTTTAGAACTAGACACCCCCTGCTTATGAACCCTTTTGGCCACAGCTTTTGGGGGTCTCCTCCTCAAAGCTAAGCTGAGATTGTAGCGGAACTGGGGTGTATCACAGGAGCCTATTGTTTCCGTGCTAGGTTTTTACTCTGCAAATTCTCCTTTGTGTTCATACGAGTACCTGTGCAATGGGTATAAAATGATTTGTTACATCTGAAGAAGAACCAATCCAAGGATCATTCTGGGAAAGACTGATAAGGATGCTTAGACATGCTCTGATACCTGCATTGGGAAAAGTAAACAATGAGGATGATCACTTGGCTCTGGGCGAAAAAGGATGAGGGCCACTTTGACCTGATTCTCCAAGATCTCTAACTCCAAAGCAATAAAGCCACCTTGGGGAACTCCCCTGCCTAGCACCTTTTATGACTAGGCTTTCATATTTCAGGATCAAAGCAGGCATATAGGAGAGAGTCAGCTGATGTATCACATAACGATATAGCTCTTTTCTGTCGTTTGTAGAAGCTTACAATTCCTTACAGGGAGATTAGCTCCATTCTACTGAGAAACAGTATGCTAGGTACACAAGGCAAATAGTAGGATGCTTCCTCCACTGATAGAATCAGGTGGAACTCTACTGATGTAGTCAGAACTTTGGTGTGGAGAATCCAAGACAAAGGAGAAACCAAATTGCACTGGCCTTGGGAAGCTGCATCCCTTTGCTTTTTTGTCTGTCTTCCTTTCACTTTGTGGGGAAGTGGTAAAAACATTTAACTTTTATGATGATGTGTGACTTTTCAATGCAGAACTAGTAGCAGTAAATGAGTATGGGACTCAAAGCTTCTTTGGAGGAATAATAGAGTGGATAACCATGCGTGAATGGCAAGAAGGGGCTGCCCGCATCTGTGCCAGGCTGGCTGTGGAGGGTATGGAGCAATGCCAGCATCTCCTAAGAAACTGCATCCCCATGTCATCTCTGGATGGGACTGTTTCATGATACCAGACATGTTTTCAGTTGTCAAGGGAATGCATTAATAACAATGGTTAACCAGGATTTTTTTTTGTTGTTTAGGTGTGAATAGTCTGTTCATTTTCTGACAAGCACAGGCATAGGGACTTTTTTAGAAGTACTAGAAGAAAGCCCAGAATAATCTGTGATTTACACATACAGAGATGTTTGCTCAAAGACACACTATGAATTTCCCATGCAATTTCAACTGCAACAGAACAGTGGGGAAAGAGACAATAATTGGTATCATTTTTATCTTACAGGCAGAAAAATTGAGGTTCCGTCTCGTGCTGTGTAGGTCCATAGAAATGGAAATAAAACTGCACTCTCTAGCATCTATGTCCACCCTTCTAGGTCTTAGGCTCCAATCAAGAGTAAACTGTAACAAAAATGAGGTACATTGGTCACCAGGAAGCAGTTTCCAAAAAACAACCACTCTGGAACTTTGAGTAAAGGAAGGTTGTTGCTGTTGTTGCTCTTAAAAATATCATCATCAGAAGAGGGGATGCTCATGTATCTAGGTTAGGTGAGGCAGAGACCAGAGGTGGGTTGTGGGGGAGGATGGGATTAGATAACTTCCTGCAGTCATTGGATCCTGTTACTCCACCATTCAGAGTACAGAAGCATCCAAACCTTAGTGTCCGCAGCCCCCTGAATGCTGATCATTAACGTGATTAATCTGCGGGAATGCCTGTAGTCTTGTTTAGATCAGGGCCAAGCAAAATGATTGATTGTTATCATTATCAGTAGCATCATTTGCAATTAGTAGTAATTGCATGCTCATCTTTGGAGATCTTTTGGAGGTAATTGAATCACACTACTTAAGAATTCAGTCCCTTCTGTTCTCCTACCTCTTTCTTATTTTTCCTCCATCCACACCCCATGCCTGGAAAGGAAAGACAAGCCAGTTAATATTAATCAGGTCATTATGCTTCATTGAGATTTATGAAATAAAGTGTTTGAGTACATGGTCACATGTTATCCCTTTAGCATCTTTGCTGTTCAGTAGCAGGCAAAGGCTTAACTCTTAGGGTTCCAGAGCAACTATTGGTTATGAACTTCCTGCTTCTAGAAATATACCAGGTCTTTAATCAGGAACCATAAGCTGAAAAGGCTTAACCCACAAAGGTAATGTAGAACTCACCTACATGTGTGGATGTGTGAATGAACCAGACTTGAAATGCTGAACTCTGGACTCTTAGGCCAATGCCCTTCCCGGAGCATCTTGCTACTTTTGCAAAATAATGCTCCAAGTCATCCACAGCCCATCGGCACAATCCTTAAACCTGTCCCTCTGTCTCCAGCACCCTGGTTGGCACATAGGATGTATGAACAGCATCTGTATTAACAACTCAAGCACCTTCCCTATCAGTCGTTGTCTGCTTTGAGGATCAAGTTCTTTCGTACTACCCCACTGATTAATAAGTATTTACTGAACACCTCCTGTTTGCTTCAGCCTAAAAACATGTTTGGCACACCTACGGGGCATTAAGCATCATGCTGTATCCTAGGCATCATGCTGTATCATGCTGTGTCTTATGATGTTAATAAGACACCATCTCCTCCCATGCCAAGGATCCAAGGAGACCAGGGAAGCACATAGGTAAGAACAATGGCAAGTGCAATGTGCATGGATATGACTGAAGATGAGCTATTTTAACACTGCTCCATTACAAACAGCTGCATCTACAAAAGTAGACAGTTTAATTAATTCTTGCCACAGATATATTTATTAGTGTCAGCTGTGTCCCAGCACTGAGCTAATTACTGGTAGTATAATACAACAAATACAGTCTCTGCTCTTTCCCTCATGTATGTTATATTCTAGTAAAGAGACAGATCTCTTTACGAGTCCTTGAGAGAGGGCTGCAGAAGCCAACCTCTATAACTGATGAAAAATGAACACCTAATGACCCAATTCCTTAAGAATTTACTACAAAATAGGACTTGCATAAGAAATAAAACTGTTTAATGATAACTAAGCATTTAAATTTATTTTGAAGAAAGGTAAAACTATACAACATTTAAATAAATGTAGACATCAAGGTATAGATTGTTTATCCCATTTAATGTTGTTTTTTAATTTTAATTTTTATTTTTTGAGACAGAGTCTCGCTTTGTCGTCCAGGCTGGAGGGTAGTGGTGGTGTGATCATGGCTCTGCCTCTTGAGTTCAAGCGATTCTTCTGCCTCAGACTCCCAAGTAGCTGGGACTACAGGTGTGTGCCACCACACCTGGCTAATTTTTGTACTTTTAGTAGAGACAAGGTTTTACCATCTTGGCCAGTCTGGGCTTGAACTCGTGACATCAAAAGATCTGCTCACCTAGGCCTCCCAAAGTGCTGGGATTACAGACATGAGCCACTGCCCCCAGCCAACATTATCTATTAATAACTCTTACTATTAACATTTGATGAATATATGAGAGAGTGATATAAGATTTATTCTTACATCTAAGTACTGTTTATCTGAGTGTCTGTCATGGTACCTGTTCCCAGGAAGTTTGTAGTCTGGTAGAAGAGTTGCATACACAAAAAGTAACAAAGCAATACAATAATTGTAGCCTGTATTGAATGTGCTATGGAAACAAATGGAATGCTGTGATATGAGAGAGGGCAGAGTGCCATTATTAAAAAGTGTTGGCACTTGAGCTAGACTGCCTAGGTTTGAATCCTACCTTTACTACTAGCAAGCTGTGTGACCTTGAGCAAGTGAATCTAACTCCTCTGTGCCTCCATTGCTTTGGTAAATAGAAATTATAGTTTCTCTGAAAACTAAATGAGTTAATATTTATGCTGTGCTTAAAATAGTGTCTGGTCCAAAATAAGTATGTTATACTAGCAGAGTTGATAACGCAAGGAGCCGTTGAGTGAATTTCTTTCTTATCAAATTAATTCCTAATCTGACAATTTTGTGATGAGGGATGTATACTGGGAGGGACAATCATGTGCTGAAGCCGACTTGTACTAGTCCACAAAAACCAAGTTTTCTTCCCTCTTCACCAAACACTGCATTCAGTGACTTAAAACTCTTCCCCTAGACTTTGCATTCAGTGATACCCTGAGATTGGCCACAGCAGGAGCATTACCACAAAACAGATAAATGCTATCTGCCAATCAGGGCTTTTCTTTTTTTCCTCAAAGAATTGATTGTTAAATATTTATCGGCATACCACCGGTACATACATTTAGTAGAGGGTAATGGGGGTTGGAGTTCTTCCGAACAGTTCCAAACTAATTACATCTAATATGATATATTTGTGAAATACATATTTATTAAGAAATTCTAAAACACCTCATGTAAATATGTCTATTACTACCAGGCCCAAAGGCACTGGGGCTCATTTGCCCAGAAACTGGCAATGCCATGGAAAGACAAGGCTGTGATGGCTGCCATTAATCATAGGCCATAAAAATAATCTCATCATCAGCTGAATACTCTCTCTTGACAAAGCATGTGCAATCTGGGTAACTCCTGCATAGGGCGGGGATGCCTTGGGACAGGGCTGCAGGAGCCAACCTCTGCAACTAATGGAAAATGAAATATGCATTGACCCAATCACTTAACCAATCACTATAAAAATGTAACTTAACATAGAAATAAACATGTTTAATCATCACCAAGTACTCAAAGGTATTTTAAAGAAAGGTAAAACTACAATAAATATTAAAACATTATTTAAATAAATGTAAATATCTAATGAAGTATTAAAATAATATTTAAATAAAGGTAAACATCAAGGTATAGTTCGTGCTTTTTCCCACTTAACATGAAACTATTAATATTTAATAGTTTACTATTTAATAGTAATAAAACTATTGCTATTTAACATTTATTGAATGTTTATTAAATGTCAATCTTTTGAATGCCTCATTGGGTATTAACTCATTTAATACTGAAAATAAACCCTAAGATGGAGTTATTATTGTTGTTACCCATTTTACCAACAAAAAAAAGCTGAGGCCCCAAGAGATGAAGAAATTGACTCAGGCCTTTCAGCGGGTAAATGTCTGAACCAGGACACAAGCCCAGGGTATCTGACTTCAGCACCTTTGCACTGTGCCAGGTGTGATCATAATGCGGAAAGACACAGTCTTGAAGGCCATAATCCCAAATGTTGAAATCCCAAAAGATCTAAATCCCTAAAGTCTAAATTCCTCAAGTCTACAATCCCTACTTAAATCCCCAAACCATGACAGATTAGGAACTAGGTGCCACCAATGTTTCTAAAAGTAAATGTCAAGGTGTTACTAATAAAGTCTGTTTTCTCCGTTTGCCTTTCATGGAGGATTCAGATGAGTGGATTGGCTACGTGATCAGGCAATGACGAAAACTTCAGTTAAAAATGTATTATTTGCCTGGACTGGCATTCCTTCTAGCTGATGGAATTCCAGGAACTTTTAATGAATTAAAGCTGCATTTGCCTAAAGAAGCCAGCAAAGTTACTGACAAGTTTGAAATAATTATACGTGCAGTGGGTAAGAAGCCACTTACACAAGATCGTTGCTGTCCCATCTCCAGTATTGCTTTTGCTGTATTTGTGGTCTATATAGGAGTGCACGCCAAATAAATTTCCACATACTGAAAAGAACACAGAAACATGGCACAAAAGATGGGGAAATTTAATAGAAAATGCTTATGTCAGCATATATTGAATCATAGAAGAATTACAAAAAGAGTAGCATCACATAGAAAACAAACGTGAACTTGTTTTCCAAGGAGGCCCATACTATAAAAGATAAAAAGTAACACAAGGTTTCAAAACACAAGGCTTCAAAACAACACAAGGCTTCAAACTGTAGTGAATAATTGTGAAAATCAGCCAATTCTCATACACTACCTCTGTGCAATTGCCGTCATCTATCCCTGTAATAGACTTTTTCATGTGTTGAATTTTAAGGATTTTTTTGGGGGGGGGGAGGGATTTTTTTTCTTTTTGTAGGTTTTTTTTTCCCCACTATTTTAAATTGTTAACATTACTTTTTACATTCACTATGCCATGTATTTCACTCTCACATTGTTTCCAGTGCTGGAGATATAAACAATGTGAAGACATTTGGAGAGTTCTAATGCATTTTATGCATTTTTGGCAAATTTGACTCCATGAAAATACATTATCATAATGTTAACTTTGTGTGCAAACATTATGCATACACATAAGAATGTTGAAATTTCCTCTATAAATGAGGAGATGTTCTTTTTGTACATCTGCATTTTGGAGAGATAACATTTTGTGATCTCCGCTCTTTGGGCAATTGCATATGCTGTTTGTGACCCATTGTGGTTTTTGATGAATCTTGTCAAAAGACTCATCAATACTGTCCATTACAGTATTTCAGACGATTACATTTATATAGGCAATTTCTTTATGAATATGGTTCATCTGCTCATAGCTATTATATCCATGCAACTATCATTAATATACCTGAGTGTTTATGTTTGCAAAAAATATGTATGTCATTATTACATATTTTATTGTATAAAACAGCCTATGAAATGTTCTGTCATGCTTTTATGTTTCTCAAATAAATTCCCCAGTAAAAATGTAAATATATATTTTTAAAATAGTTTTTATGGTTACATTTTACAGAGTTGTATTTCTGACATTTTGACCTTTCCAGATTTTCACATTCAGGATTATGGCATTTGGGATGGTATCTTTCTGCATGATGGCCCAGACTTGCACTATGCAATACCACCTCTCAAATGCTCTTCTCCAATGCAGACAAGAGAAAAAATGTTATTTCTGTTATTATGATACAACTGGTATTGGAGAAATTATATCTGCAGGCAAGAGTGCTTCCTAATACAGAATCACGGAACAGGGCACTCTTACCCAGATACAGGCAGTGCAGAGCAGGGCCTGGGCTGCCTAGGGAGTGAGAGTCAGGGTGGACCCGACCCTCAGGGTTGTGCTAGTGCAGAGTTGGCCCCAAAAGTGGGTGCCTTCTTACATTTTGCTCCCAAGTCCTGGACCTAGTGCTGGGCCAACACAGACCTATTGCCTTCCTTGGTTTCATAAGCATACATGCCAACAAAGAAGACTACAAAAGCCAGAGAAAGAAAGAAGTAGAAGCCAATGGGCTGCAAAAATCCACAAGCAACAGTCCTGAGAGCAACTGCACTCCCAGATGCCAGGGGCAGACAGAGGAGCTGGAGGGGTGGTGGGGGCCCTGCCCTGCTTCCCAGATACTAAGCAACCTACGTTATTATTTTGCTTTGTTTTATTTTTTCCCAGCTTTATTGAGGTATAATTGACAAATAAGAATTGTACATATTTAAGGTGTATGCCTTGATGTTTTGATATACATATACATCATGAAATCATTGCTACAATCAAGCTAATTCACATATCCATTACCTTACTAGTTACTATTTTCTTTTAATGGTAAAACACTGAAGATCTAATTTTTTACCAAATTTCAATTATGCAATATAGATGATTAACTACAGTCCACACACACCATACATTAGGTCTCCAGAATTTATTCATCTTATAACAAACTGCCAGTTTGTACCTTTTGACTAACATTTCTATATTTCCTCTGCTGCTAGCTTCTGGCTGCCATCATCCTACACCTGTGTTTATGAGTCTGACTTTTTTAGATTCCACATATGAGTGAGATCACACAGTATTTGTCTTTCTGTGCCTGGCTTATTTCACTTAGCATAACATCCTCCTGGTTCATCTGTGTTGTTGTGAATGGCAAAATTTCCTTTAAGGCAACAGTATTCCATTGTGTATATAATCTACAACTTCATTATCCATTCATCCATTGAGGGACGTTTAGGTTGATTACACACCTTGGTTATTGTAAATAATGCCGCAATGTACATGGGAATGCAGACGATTCCTTGACATATTGATCTCATATCCTTTGGATATATACCGAGATGTGAGAATCCTGGGTCATACAATAGTCCTAGTTTCAATTTCTTGAGGAACCCCCATACTGCTTTTCATAATGGGTGCCCCAACTTGCATTTCCACCAACAGGGTGCAAGGGTTCCCTTTTCTCCATATCTTCAGCATCATGTGTTATCTCGTCTTTTTTATAATAGGGATTCTAACAGGTGTGATGACATCTCACTGTGATTTTAATTTGCATTTCCCTGATGAAGAGCGATGTTGAGCACGTTTTTATAATCTGTTGACCATTCTTAATGAGCCCAGGGAAGGAACACTGCCCACTGCCCACATGTACACCTGCCCTCCTGTCCTTCTCAGTCACCACTCCCACTGTCTCCTACTGGCAGCCTTCATCTCAGCACCAGCACTTTCTCTTCAAACCTTGTTCTCATAGCTTCAAAGAAGGAGCTCTCTCTCATCCTTCTCCCCCTTAGGCGTTTGCAATGCTCACTCCGTTTCTATAAATTGTTCATTACTCACAATGGTCCCTGAGCTCATTCTAAGGTCAGAAAAAGATTAAAGGCTGCTGAAGAGGGTGCATGAAGTCTGAAAAGACTACGGTGCCATCTGTGAAAAATTCTTGCTCTTGGATGTAGTTTATTCAGCTTTTGGATAAAACATCAGTGCTTTGCAGATATCAAAATAACGGTAGAACTGGTCACAGAAACCAAAGGCAATAAGCTGTATGGTCTTTAGTAAGCCACCTTCTTTTTCTGGGCCTTAGTTTCTTCCACATTAACATAGGCAAGACACAGAAGCAGCAGAAACTAAGTGACCTCCAGCCTTCCTTATAATTCTAAAATTCTGAATCTTTGAGTCTAGATATTCTTTAATGGATCTTTTAACTCCAAAATTTTGTAATTCTGTGGTTATTCTTCAAAGAGAACTTTTAAATGAGCCTACAGGTCTGCAGAGACAGCTGCACTGGATATTCATAGGTTTCTGGGGAGAGCAAATGCTCAGCCTATCTGTCCACCATCAGATCTGTCTTATGCTCAGCCTATCTGTCCACCATGAGATCTGTTTTAAGGACCCATAAAGGATGGATGGTGAAGCTCCAGGTAAACCTGTATCTTCCTTTTTTGGCATCCATGGCAAGATATTTTCCTGCTACTACAACTTCCCCTCTTCCTTTCTTCTTTTCCACAGCAATTCTATACTGAATGCCCACCGTGTGCCAGGCACAGGGGAACAAGTGGACAATGAAGGAAGAAGGTAGTCATCTAGACCATAGGCAAAGCAGTGCATGCAGGGAAGAGCTGCCTCCTTCTGTCCCTCTCTGGTTCCTTATCTCCTAAACACAGCTGTTCCTCAAAGAGCTGGCCCTACTCTCACTCTACTTCACAAACATTAATTGAGCATTTACTACATTCTGGCATTATGCTAGGCTCAGGGGACTCAGAGATAAATAAGGCTCCATTTTCATTCTCTCAATTAACCTATCAACCTCCTGTAAAGAGATGTTTACCAGATATGGAACCAACCTAAGTGTCCATCAACCAAAGAGTGGAAAAACAAAATGTAGTATATATACACATCAAAGACTACTACTCAGCCATAAAAAATGAAATAATGTCTAATTGCAGTAACTTGAATGGAGCTGGAGGGCATTATTCTAAGTGAAGTAACTCAGAAATGGGAAACTAAATACCATATGCCCTCACTTACAAGTGGAAGCTAAGCTATGGGTATGCAAAGGCATACAGAGTGGTATAATGGACATTGGAGACTCAGAAGGAGGAGGGTGGGAAGGAGGGTCAGGGCTAAAAAAGTATATATTGAATATGATGTGCACGACTCAGGTGATGCGTGCTCTGAAATCTCAGATCTTACCTTATGTAACCAAAAACCATTTGTACCCCTAAATCCATTGAAATTAAAATATATATAAAGAAGTATTTGTTGAGAGCCCATGGGGAAGTCAGGCAATTGAACAAGACTATAATTATAGCCACTATTCAGTGCAATGAGAGCTATAATGGAAGAGTGTTTAAGCAGGCAAAAGGTAAAGAAGTAGCACAGAGATGGAACAATAGACCCTGCTCTGGATGGATTGAGGAAGGCTTTTAAGAGGACTTGGTTGGTTTTCCATAAGGGCAAAGAAGGGAAGAGAAGTTGGGTAGAGCATGTGCAAAGGGGTAAGATAGTTTGGCACCTTCAGGAAAATGATAGAACATACTTTGAGTGTGTCGTGGGCTGTGCAGACGTAGGTGACACAGGAGATTGAGTTGGAGGAGTGTGCAGGGCGCAGCCCACATAGCTGCCTGGCAGGGCTGCCAGGGAGCTTGGACCTAAGCCTGTAGGCAACAGGGAGCCTTATTCCCAGTGGTAGGAAGGTGAGATGTGTGTCTTGCCTTAGCATGTACATCAGCTTCCCAGGGCTGCCAAGACAAAATACCCCAAGCTAGGTGGCTTAAAACCATAGAAATTTATTCTCTCCCAGCTCCGGAGGTCAGACATCTGAAATCAAGGGGCGTGCAAGGTTGGTTTCTATTTAAAGGCTCTGAGGGAAAATCTGTTTCTTACCACCCTACTAGCTTCTAGTTCCTAACAGCAATCTTCAACATTCCTGAGCCCAGGGGAGAATACTTCATGGAAAGGGAAGCGCATTGACAGTATGATCTGGGCAAGCCAAAGATATGAAGACATCTAAGGGGTAAACAAGCCAAGAAAGCCTGTCTATTGGTCTCTGTGATTGTTCATTTTATGGGTAAGCCTCACTGGGCCACAGGGAGCCAGATATCTAGTAAAACATGGTTCTGGGCATGACCATGAGAGTGTTTGTGGATGAGATGAGCATTTGAATCAGTGGGCTGAGTAGAGCAATTTGCCCTCCCCAGTGTGGGCAGCCTCATCCAATCAGCTGAAGGCCTGAAGAAAACAAAAAGGCCAACCCACCTGTGAGTAAGAGGGAACTCCTCCTTTCTGACTGCTTGAACTGGGATGTCAGCCTCTTCCTGCCTTTGGACTCAAACTGAAGCATTGACTCTTCCCTGGTGCAGAGCCTGGGTGCTGAGACTGGAACTTACACTACTGGTTCTTCTGAGACTCCAGCGTGCCACCTACAGATATTGGGACTTCTCAACCTCCATAATCACATGAGTAAATTCCTTATAATCTCTTCATACACACACACACACACACACACACACACACAAACACACAAACACACACACACACACCATTAGTTCTGTTTCTCTAGAAAGTCCTGACTAATACAATTTTATAGAGCGAGAATACAGACAAAACACAGGACTTTTAAGACACAAACTCCACGAATCTCCTTGAGATTCATTTCTTTCTGTGGTTGGGAAGATTCAGGGTGAGAAAGCCTTTGAATTCTCACTCCATATTCTCTGTCCAACCATCAGGCTGAACTGACTTACCCATTTCCACATCAGCCCCCTCCTTCCCCACTGCCATCTTCATCTGAGCATCATAAGGATGCTGTGAGAGGATGCAGTCTCCAGCAGAATCCTCAGTGGGCAGAGACCAAAGAGTGTGTCCCCCCAAATCTCAAGTCACTGTCCATCACCACACTCCAAATGTTGGCCAATGGGCCATGCCATAAAGCAGTTGCCAGGCCTCAGTATGAATCAAAAGGAAGGCTGCTCCCTCCCTTGTTCCTGGGTCTTTGTCCTACCCCAAGTGGAGCTGGCAGAATGACCAAACCCAGCAGATTTCCTAAGACAGCAATGCTTTAAGGTGACTTTCGTGTGCCCTTCCGTTTACATTTTAATGGCACTCTAATGTTGAATTAAAATGGAATTCCTATGGAAATGTACAATGTCTAAATCAATACTTGCTGATTAGTGTCACAAGGATGAATATCAAAAGATGTAATAGCAATGACGAGGCCCAAACCAGGGTGAATAAAGCCGCCTGTGTCCATTAACTCAAGCCTGACTAATGCTGAATTACAATAAAATATCTGAGAAATTCTGGCCAGAGTCACTTTAAAGCCCACAAAATGTAGCCTAATTAGCACTATGATGACAAATGCAGGAAGAATTCATTATGCCCAAGACGCCTTATAAAGTCCAATTTTACAAGCTCTTCCTTTTTTTTTTTCACCAACACAATGCCTAGAAGGCTACGGGTGGCTTAAATACCACTGTGCAACTGCTTATCCAGGTGCTGAGCTAAGTCAGGCTCCACGTGGGCATCAGGGAGTGAATAACAGAGTGAGGAGGGGGTTTGTAACTCCCCTTCTCTCTTAGTTATAGCAATCAATCTGTCTGTGCATCTCTGCATCTATGTGTCTATGTATTATAGTGTAATGTTATGAGTGCTGAGTCTCATGCCAGACATTCAGGGTGGCACTCTGCCTTTTTCTACTCATGTAACTTTAGTAAGGTTACGCTGTACTTCAGTTTCTTCAAATGAAAAGGAGGATAACAATAATACCCACTCATAGAGTAGGTATGAATATCAAATAAGTTATTCCATTCAAAGGATCTTCAATAGTGCCTACAGTAAGTGGCACATGGCAAATGTCAGATATTTTTTATTCTATTTTAAAATCTGCTTTAAAAAATTCTCTGCAGAGACAGTAGGCTAATAAAGAAGGCATTTGGACAATTCTGTCCTGCCAACACCTCCCTGCTCAGAATCACACAAAATCACAGGATGTGATAGAGGAAAGAAACCTTTTAATGGAGAACATGCAATTCAACTCTTGTCATTTACAGATGAAGAATTTGAGGCCTGGGTAGGGGAGGAGACTGTCTAGGGTCATTTAGATAGTTCTGTTCCATTTAAACATTTAGCAAGTACCTCCTGTGCCTAGACCATTTGCTCATTACCAGACTGCAATGATGAATTAGTCCCTGTTCTTAAGCAGCCTATCATATTGTGAGGGAGACAAACACATCCCCAAAACATATAGATATAAAGTGGCAGGGAAGGTATGAGAGAGTGAGAGAGAGGGGTAGATATTAAGACTGAGAGACTGTGAGGGCAGAGGAGAGACACTGAGTCCAACCTGCATATTTGGAGGAAGCTTCTTAGAGAAGATGAAGCTTGACTTTGCTTCTGGGGGAGAATGAGTTAACCAGGCAGCGGAAGGGAGAAAGATCTCATTCCGTTCAAAAGCACAGGTGTGCAAGACAAAGGTGAATATGGGGGAATGATCAGAAGTTTGACAACATGGGAACATATAGCACAAGAATGGGGAGTGTCAGAAGATGAGATTAGATAAGGCTTTTATGCCTTGGCAAAAAGATCGGAGTTATTTTTATAGATAATAGAGAGCCATTGAAGGTTAAGCACAGGAGTAACATGTCTACATTCAATCGGAACATTCTGCCTTCATTTGGGGAGTGGATTTTGAAGGAGTAATATGGAAAGAAGGGTTTCAAAAGGTATCCGATGTCAATGAGCTGGGTAAGACCTCATGAGGATCTGAATGAGCGCAGCAGAAACAGAAGTGGAGAGAAGAGGGACCGATTTGAAAGCTGTTTAAGAGGCAAAATGAGCTGGACTTGATGATTTAGGTGTGGAGTATAGGAGAGAAAAAGGAGTACAGGATGATTTCAAGTTGCTCATGAAGGTGTCAAGATAGATGGTATAATTATGGGCTGAGAAAGTGGGATGATAGAGGAACAAGAAACAGGATGAGAAAATCAGGGAGAAAGGAATAATTCTGCTATGACCAGAGGCAGCTGGAGGGCAAGTGTGCTCTCAGAAAAAGATTAGGGCTGGAGATAATGATCTCAACATGTACGAAGTCCTTAATACAGCGAGTTACCAAGACATTAAAAAAACATTTACTGAAAGAATAATAATGGATCAAGGCCTTATTTCTGAGGAGGGCACATTTAATGGGGAGGTTGAGGTGTCTTCTATGAAGAAATCAAAGAGAGATCACTGGAGAGGAACAAGCCAAACCAAAAGAGACAAATCCCACAGCCACCAAATGAGTAGGTATCCTTGATGACAATGTTAAATGCAGAAGAACAAAGGGGTGACAAATGTAACAGGCATGGCAGGATAAGCCTGGCCCCATATTGACCTTGACAAGGGCCATCTAAACAGACCAGTGAGGAAGACCAGAATGAAGTGGATTGAGGAGTCACTAGGTTGTGAAGTGGTGGAGACAAGGAGTGTAGACATCTATTCCAGAAACACAGATTTTTTTCAGGAGGATGAGAGACTGGTTGTTAGTTGAAAGAGGATATAGAGTCAAGAGAGGAATTTTATGAAGAGGAGAGAGACTTAGGCATGTTTATTAGCAGAGGGCAAAGAGCCAGGAGAGAATAAGAGGTGGAAGACACAGCAAAGAAAGAGGCATTGTTGAAATAAATTCCTGTGGGAGCAGCAAAAGATGGCCTCAAGAGCCACAAGCATTAGGGAACTGGGAATTGAAAAAGGACACCTTGTCTACCGACCCCAAAGGTAAGAAGCTGACCATAAGAAAGAGCTCATAAATTTGAAGGAGTGTGGTAGTGGAGGGGCCATCACGTTGAAGATTTTATTCTCGAGAGCTTCATTTTTTAAGAAAGTAGGATCAAGTTTGTGGGGTTGCAAGTGTGGAGTGGGGTCTAGTAATGGGCTTAAGGAGAGAAATCACTGGGTATAAAGGGATCATCAAGAAATGCAGAAAGTCCAGCTGAGGTTAGTGGCCAAGCTGGGATTCAAGCCCAGGTCTACAGATTCTCAGAGGATGACAGCTGTGTTGCAGCATTAATCTTCAGTCTTGGTGATATTTTCATACCATTGGTTTCTAGTTCCTCTATTTCTCATCAGATTCCAAAAGAAGTCATTCTGTACTCCACAGCTTAGGACAAATTCCCAGAATTGCTGCTGCCTGGCTGCTTGTTTGAACTTTAGTTTATGTCAAGTAAGGCTATTTTCAATCCTGTGTAAAATGTAGATAGTAAGTCTGAGAGACAGAAGCCTTCCACCGCCTCTGTGTCCCCAGACAAAATAAGCAGACCACGCAATGTATCTGCTGCTCTCAAACCTACAACAACCCGAACTTCTTCACATCATCCCTTTTCCCCACTCTCGTCATGGAATAGACCCCACCATGGAAAATCAGGGCCTATTTTAGGTCTTAGCAATCTGGAAGGCCAGTGCACCTCAGGGCACAATGCTTGACAGTTGATTTATTAGAAGCAACCACAGAGGTCAAAGCCAACCCAAAATTCGTCTGTAAGCAGAGAGCCACAATTAGTGACCTTTCTCAAAGCCAAGAGACAGCTGGTGGTCTGCCTTCTTTCCTGTGGGCTGAGATCCTGGGGACTCCAACAGCTTCTACAGCACACCACAAGCAGAAGCAGGCAGGACATAGATGGTGGTGGTCAAGTCAGGGAGTGATTTCTGGGATTGAGAGGCATATGGGGGAAGAATAAGAATGAGTCCCCCAGAATTATTGTGACTTAGCATTTTCCTGATGAAGAATAGAGTGGGGAGAGAAGGGTTCTAAGCCCTGGACATCTACAGTGGTAGCTCCCATGCCTGTCTGAGTCTACTCTAGGCTGTAGGTCTTCAGTTGTATTGGTCTACTCCGTTTTGGTTGTTGCATTAGTGGGGTTGGGATGTCCCTTTGTGTCATTGTTTCTGATATTTATGCCATTGTTTTAGTAATGGAATAGCCTATACCTTGCTTGGAAGTTGCAAGTTTCAAGCACTTCTTTAAAATATTTGGGGAGAAAGGGAAATTTGTAAACATTTTTAAAAAGGCATATTGGGGCCAGGTGCGGTGGCTCACAGCTGTAATCTCAGCACTTTGGGAGGCTGAGGTGGAAGGATTACTTGAGGTCAATCTGAGCAGCATAGCAAGAAACCTCTACAAAAACATTAGCTGAGTGCCTGTGGTCCCAACTACTTGGAAGGCTGACACAAGATCACTGGATCCCAGGAGTTCAAGGTTACAGTGAGCTATGGTGGTGCCACTGCACTCCAGCCTGGATGACAGTGAGACCCTGTCTCTAAACAAATTGTTTTTAATAAATAAAGAAAAGACATATTTGTAAGAATGAGGCGTATTTTACTTTTTTTTTTAATGTAACAAACTATCCCAAAATATAGTGACTTAAAATAGTAGGCATTTAGTTTGCTCATGATTTTGCAGATCCACAGTTGGGACAAGGCTCAGCTGGAATGGCTTAACTCTGTGCTGCTTGGTGTGGATTGGGTATCACTGGGATTAGAGGATCCAAGATGTCCTTAGTCACATAGGTGGGCACATGATGCTGGCAGTCTCCCAGGACATCTTTATGCTCTTCTATTCAGTCTCTCTTCCCAGTAGGTTAGGTTGGACTTCCTCACTTGGTGGTTAAGGATTCAAAAGTATGAAAGTGAAAATGTAAGACCTCATAAGCTCTTGGTATAGAAGTCACATGGCACAATTTCCACCATATTCTATTGGTCGAAGCAACAATTAGACCTGCCCAGACTCAAGGGGGAGGGGAAAGAGACCTTACCTACTGATGGGACTTCTGGCAGATCCAAATGTGGATGAGAGTCCTGTAGAGATCTGTGGATTGAAAGGACAAATTTCCTGCCCACCACACACAACACATAAGGGTATAACAGGGACACTCCCTTCAAGAAGGGGGATATTGAGAAGCACAAAGCATTCGCTGATTCAAAGCAATCCTGAAATCCAGACATATACTGTCAGCTTCCCTGACTCCAGTATTAATCACCATTCCTTAATTAGAGTCAATTTCCACTCTCTGGAAATGGTTCCCCAATTTATTGTTTTCCTCAGGTCTTAGCTCTGCTCTCTGGACTTTGCTCTTTGAAATACCTTTCATTTTTTATAAGAAATGGGCTGTGTCTTCAGCTGGGCAGATTTTTAGCCTGCTTTCTTCCCAAAGAAGGTTGGAGGCCCAGAGATCTCTTCATTTTTGATGGCCTCTGTTCTGAAATACAAACTGGTGGAGCTTTCTTGAATGCACTTCTCTTAAAAATTTCATAGATTTTCTATGAATCTTATGGAGATTATTTTTGTGCCAATATGGTACATTGTCTCCAATGGCCACAATATTCCCTCCAATCCCACATGGACTTTTGAAATGTGACTTTGCTAGTATTTCCATCATGATTTGAGGCATATTCCTCCTTTCACTGAATCCAATCTGGACTAGTGACTTGTGATTAACAGTATGCAACTGAAGTGATTGTGTATCACTTCTAGACCAAGGAAGCCCTTAAGAAATTTAGAAGCTTCTACTTTTGTACTCTTAGAGCCGTGCAATGCCACAGAAGTCAAACTATCCTGTTAGAGAAAGAGACCAACTGAAAGAGCACCAAGCACCCAGGTTCCCAGCAACAATGTGGTTTTAGACATGAGTGAATACAGTGACATCATGTGTCCCCTTGAGCCCTGCCAGAATTTCTCATCTAGAGAATTGTGAATAGCAAAATGATTGTTGACTTAAGCCACTAAATTCTGGAATGGTGTGAAATACAATAGATAACCAGAAGAAGATGGCTGGTTGGCTTCTAAGAGGTTTCACAGGTATATTATCTTGTTAAACTCATTAAATTTTAAAGGCTCAAAACTTTAGTCTTTGTTGAGATCCCAGTATAGGTCAGAGTAGCAGATAATGACTTATGCTAACCAAACTCACAGAAAATGATAGATAAATTACAATGTCAATTCACTCTTATGTAAACAAAAATGTTGCTGTTAGGTGGACAAGAGGTTAATTTCCATCTGTTGGCCAGTGAAGCATCTTACAGTGGAAAAGCTATTTGGGGTAATAACGGATAATTAGAGGATTCTTTGGTGAAAAAAACCAAGAGCAAGGGGAGTCAGGAACATAGAATGCCCAAATGCATTAAGCTATTACCATGTCTTCCAGAGGGGTTTTACCTTCTTACTGCTTGAAGGGACAAAAAGGCACCTAGAAGTACTTGGACAGGCACTTCACAAGTTGTCTTCTCTGCTATCCCTTTCTTTACTTTTAGACAGGTTTAGATATTTAGTTAAAGTCAAGATTTATAAGTTTTAAAGTCTTTCTTTTTAATTTGATGTTTCTCTATTCTAGGAGTTCTCAACAGGGGACAATTTCCCCCCCACCAAGGAATGTTGGTAGGGTCAAGAGACATTTTTTGATGTCACAGTTTGGAAAGATTGTTGATGGGAGTGTTGCTCTCTGCTAGGAGTATAGACCAGGGACACTACTGTTCATTCTGTGATGCATAGGACAGACCCACAAAAGAATTATCCAGCCCAAAATGTTGAGTGCTGAGAATGAGTAATCTGCTTAATTCTGATCCATTTTCTGTTGGTTAATGATTGAACTCTTAGAGTACAATCTTATTTTTAACTTCTTCAAGTGGTAAAAGCTATCATTGCCTCCCTTTTACTGCTACTTACAAGAAATGTTTTGCTCATTATTGGTCATTTATGTTTCTTAAATTTTGCTGATTTCTTTGTAATTTTTATTTTTTAACTTAATATCCTTGTATAGGATACATTATACTCTAGTGTACAGTAATGAATTACTTGCCCTAAATTTGCTTTTAAGTGTTTTTCTTTAGTAAAATTAAAGAATTATGTGTCATGCCTTTGTAAATTCTAAACACATAGCACCATGTTTTTGCCTAATTGTGAGATGATATTTTTAACATTGACTTTAAACATGTTTTTTTGGAGCCAAGATGAGGTTCTTTAAAACAAAATCTAACCTTGCATTTCTATACAGAGTAGGAGAGCAACTAAAAGGTTTGGCAGACTTTTACAGAGGCATGCCTTACATTGCTGCATGGTGATGATCAGTTTCCCAAGACCTTGGTAAGCTGATGATGTGAGCATTCTGTGTCTTTGGGAGGGGGCCTCAAAAGACCAGATGGCCAGGTGCTAGGATGGTGGAGGCCTTCAGGAGGTTCTAAACATGGTTTCAAGGTGCTGTATGGTGACCCCAGTTAATTATAATGTATTGTACATTTGAAAATTGCTAATAGAATAGATTTTTGACATTCTCACCATAAAAATAATAAATTGGTGAGGTGATGAATATATTAATTAGCATGATTGACTTTTTCTATGATGTATACATAGATCAAACCATCGCATTGTGCTCCATAAATAGACACAATAAAAAATTCTAAGAAGAGACTCACAGTCTTTCTGGATTAGATGGGAACTTGCAACCCCGTTTTATCTCTCCCCCTGTATATGGACAAGCCACTGGCATAGTCATCCAAGAGACATTAATTTGCTGACATTATCCAAAACTTTCCCATTCCTCAGCAACTTTTTCACACACTGAAAATTTCATTTGCTTTTCCTCTTCAAATCTTTCAAAACAATGAGTGGGCATTTCTATCAGTTGCTGTTTATCTGTGCTATTGAAGAGGAGAACTGGCACATTTTAAGTTAGAGCAAAAGTCATTGTGGTTTTTGCCATTAAATTAAATTAAATTAATTAATTTTTTTTTGAGATGGTGTCTCCCTCTGTGGGCTTAGGCTGGAGTGCAGTGATGCCTTCTCTGCTCACTGCAACCTCCACCTCCCCGGTTCAAGCAATTCTCTGCATCAGCCTCCCAAATAGCTGAGATTACCAGAAACTGCCACCATGCCCGGCTAATTTTTGTATTTTTAATAGAGATGGGGTTTCACCATCTTGGTCAGGCT